>PVJO010004752.1:0-106168 GCA_004026905.1 Hystrix cristata
CACGAACATGGGATGTCTTTCCATTGTCTGAAATCTCTTTCAATTTCCTTTTTTAGAGTACTGTAGTTTTCAATGAAAAGATCTTTTACTTGTTTTGTTTACAATATTTTTAATGTTTGCCAGCATTTTTTAAAATTTTATTTTAATGGTACGTTTTAGATGTACATAGTGATAACATTCCTCATACGGGATTTGTACCTGTACATGACATAGCTTGTTGCTTCTTTTTTTTTTTCTTCTGTTTTTCCCATGTCTCAACTTTTTACTCAGACATTCTGATTCCTCTACAACATGGACAGCGCTACTTTTCTGAACTCTTCACATTCTACTTGGATTCTTGAGGGCTCTATTTTAGCTAAGTGTTGTTAAATTCTACATTTCTTCCCTCTCTGTCATTTGTCTGCTTACCCTTCACTTAGAAATCTTCTGTGGGTCCCTGGAACATGGGCTCCTTCCCCAGCTTGGCGCTTCTGCCACCTCTTCCTCTTCTCCAAGGGTTATACATTTTCCAGACAACTTTTCATAGAGTCCTCTCCTTTTTGCCATTTAGATCTTAGTTCAACTATGAAACCCTTAGGGAAGCCTTCTTAGATCTTAGCCATGTTCGTACTCCCTTCTCTATTACATTACCCTGCTTTGTAGTTTTCTTAGCATTGTTCCTATCTGAAATTCATTTTTTTTTATTCCAGGGATTGAATGTTATTTGGAGTTCTCTTCCTGCTTGTGCATCTTCTTCTTGGAATGTTCTAGAAAAATCGAAGCCTGACAGCTTGCTCCCTGATGCATCCTTAGGTTAACAGCTCATGTGAGAGGCTCATGTGACATTGCTTAAATTAAGAAATGTTAGAATACCCCTTTTTCCCTCTCTAAACCTATTCATGATATAGTCAGCCCATACTCACAATTTACTCGAAGTGTGTTTTGCGTCTTTTCCCCAGCTGCGTCATGTTTGCTTCTCATCATTCAAATTGAAGCTTAAATAGTACTTCCTTGGAGAGGCCATGACTGTTGACCCTAGATCAGACAAGTGTCTCATTACTTTATTAGAGAACCATTGTAGTAGACTTATTATTGTGGCCAACTTGAGCTGGAACACCCAGATGGACTGGGTTGCTGTGGTTTTGGGTGTAGAAGATCCACCTGAGGATTGTTGCTAACAGCATAAATGAGAACGGGAGCAGAAGATAGTTGCCAGCTGTTTCCCAGAAGAAGCTGTATAGTGGTTAGTTTCCCTAAATGAACTCAGCTGTTCTCCTCACAGGAGGCGCTCGGGGCCTTGCTGTCATTGAGGATGGCTGCTGTTGCTTTGGAGGAGCTCTGGTCTTCACCTCTGCTGTGAGTATCGTATCCTGGTTCCAGTAAAGATTTCTTCAGCCATCATCTCAGACATGGACATACACAGGACAGTGCTGTGGGCTCCCAGCCCTTGATTAGATCTTTTGGGTCTCTAGTGCATAATAGACATTTGGCACTCTTCCTGTACTTGGCTTGTGTGTGAATGTTGTAACTTGTAAATGTCCTGCATTAAATCCGTGCTCTTGCAAACCATTGGCTCTAGAAAGGTAAATAATATAACCATGCTCGCCTTTTTCATCGCCATCTTCATGACTTGTATATTCTGTTCACCTACATGTACATTTATTTTTGGTCTCTTTCTTCTTGCTAGACATCAAGCTACAGAGGCAAGGAGGTTGATCTGCCTGGCCTACCAGCATATCCCAGGCCCAGCGTGGTGTCTGCATGTTGTAGGTGCTTCAGAAACTCTGTAGGTGCTTCAGAAACTCTGTAGGTGCTTCAGAAACTCTGAATGAGCTGATGTGCGCTGATGAATGCCCAACACTTTCTGTCAGTACCACTTACTTGAAGATTAGTGATCCTCTCCCATCACCATCAGCTGTTTTTCAGTCTCATTAAATTCAGCATCTAAGTGTCTTGTCCCACTCTTTTGTAAGCTTCTTGGAAAACAGGGAGGCTTTCCACTTCTCCAGTTCAACACGCTGGATTCTTTCAGTCCAATTTTTCTGACTATATTCCAGGAATATTAATAAGCATTGAAAGAAAACTGGATTCGGTGATAAAAAGTTTGTCTAGGACAAGGTTAAACTTAAATCATTTTGTTTTGTTTTCAACCACAAAAATTTATGATGATTTTAATAGCTCTTGCAGACTATAAATCTCAAGAGGGGAGGTAAAGTAGTCAGCATTGCCCAAACTTATTTGGACACTGAAGCTTTTATTCTCTCCAGAGACTCATTTTAGGTATTCTAAGTGTTTCCTGGTACCTATTTTCTTTTCCTCTAGTTATTCCTTATTTACTTTTCTACCTCCTTTCTTTTCCCAACTCTTTTCTAATCAGGTGCCCCTCTTTTTAAAACTCCTTTGCCAGTGATCCTGATGGCGGTTTTTCATTTGCTGGGTGCAGGTTGCAGGTATAAGTATTTAGCTTCACTCATCAGGAGCCTCATCCCACGCTTGGAAAGCTCAGAGTCTGGCATCTCAACCTCAAAAACACACGTACCTGTGGGTCTTACTTTTCACTCATTGCATTTAGGAAGCGGGGCAATAAACGGTAATTTTCTCCATGAGTATTTGGGGAGATGCCACCTAGATCTCAGCCTAACTGTGGGGTCCATCTCTGGTTTCAAAGGTGGAGTCGGCAGTCAGCTGGGAGAGGTGAGAGGGATGTTGAACCTGCTGTCTGATTTCAGGCAGAGCAGCAGGGCCTCTGAGTCCTCTGTGCATCCTCCTTATCTGTGGCCTCCTGACCCTTAATAAAAATGAGCACCTGCCCCACTTACCAAGATGTGGGAATCTGCTCTGACTGATGGGAATGTTTCCTGGTCTGCTGCCTGCGTTTGGTGTGGACTGCACTGGCAGTAGCAGGAATAATCAAATGATGGCACAAAACAAAACAAACGAAACCTCATCCAAGCCTACCAAGGAAACCTCCACACAGCTTAGGAAGATTTATTCTTTTTTCTTTTTTTTTTTTTTGACATTATTTCATTTTTTTATTTTTCTTTCTTTTTTATTTTATTTTATTTTATTTTAAACCAAGAACATGTATTGGTACATTTTACATACAATGGTCACATTCGTTACATTTATTTTGTACCTATATATGATGCATCTTGGTTCTCCCCCCCTCTTCCTCGCCCCTCCCCTCTGTTCCCTCCCTCCCTATTTACAGCAGGTTTATTCAACATTTTCCATATTTTCCCTTTCCCTTTTCTTTCCTTTGTTGCCTTTCTGCTTTTCCCCTTCTTTCTTTCTAGTACTCCTTTCCTTTGTATATTATCTTCCTTTTATATAATATCTATTACACCTCTTTGTCCTTATTTACAGTTATGGTTTCTCATATCAGAGAAACAATTCGATGTGTACTCATGAGTGTCTGATTTATTTCACTTAAAAGTATGTTCTCAAGGAACATCCATTTATATATGAATGCCTCTAGTTTGGTTTTTCTACACAATGGAGTACTACACTGCCATAAAAAAGGAAGATTTATTCTGAATGAGAGATTTTTAAGAACAGCAGCACCAAGCGTAACTAAGAAGTGGTATTGCCCAGCCTAGACGGAGCTCAGATTGAAGAGCTGTCTGCCCAAGGCCATGTGATTGAGCTTGGGATGGAGCACGGACCAGCATTTGCCTTTCTGATCTTCAAGCTGGTGCTCTTTTAATTTCATCAATCTATCTCAGTAAAGGGTATTTTTAGTACATTGTACTTATTAAATATAGTTTTATGTTCTGTGACCCTGTGTTAAAAGCTTGTGAGCCAAAGGTTTTACTTCCCTCTAAGAGACGTAAATTAAATAGCTTATTCTATGTGTCTCCTAATTGATCTTACAGGTTTGCAGGCTCAACTCAGTCGTTAAGGAACAGTGTAAAACAATTGTAATGCAAGGCGAAGATGGAAGTGTTCGTATTCTCATGACTCCTCTGGGTGGCCAAGGACCACATTCAAGTTTATGGGAGAATTTGAGGATGGCAGAGCCAGAAGCTCATTGGTGAAGACCTTCATCTCATAGGTTTGGAAGCTGAGGCTGAGAGGGCCAGGATCATCCTCAGGGTTGCATTACAGGTTAGTTATTGGCAGAGGCACTTGTAGAACTTGGGCCTCATTTCTCCCGGGGTGACATTCTTCCATCCACTCCACCCTTCAGCCTGTTTAGAGTCCCAGGCCTGAAAGCGGGCGGTTTATTCTAAACTTGTTTTGGTCACTACCGGGCCAAGCACAGACAGAATGGAATCCCACAGGAGTTAGAAAAGGCCGTCCTTGGAACCAGTGGCTGTGCATGTAAGACATTAGGCCTCTCCTTGGCAAGAGAAAACTGAGGCCTTATTTATCTGGGACTTGGCTTCAGACATATACCCTCAGGCAACACCCCAAGCCCTATTTTACACAGCATCCCTGTTACTGAAGAGCGCAGTTTGCATTTCTGCAGAAATTTCCTGCAAGTTACCAGCAAGTCTCCCAAATGGGCAAGACGGGGGACTAACAGTGAGAGGCTGATCTGCCCGTGCTGCTGACACAGTTCTGTGGCACAGGATCTGGGTGTCCCTGAGCCTGCTGCAGGGATGATGTTAGTGCTTCCTGGCACAAAAAAGACGGAAAAGAAAGCTGGCAGGACCTGATGCTTTCCCTTCACAAAGTGAAAGTGGCTGAAAGAAGAGAAGGACTTTCTTGTCAGCAGGAATTTCAGAGTTAGTGACACACCTGGAAGCCATCTTGGGCCTCTGAACTCTCAATTCTGTACTCCAGCAAAGAAATAGTGAATGGATACCAGCTGTGCGGTGGGTGCTGTGCTAACTGCTTCACCATTCTCTCATTAATACGTAGTTATTACACCTCTGGAATATACCAGGCACTGCACAGACTCTATACTCACATGACTAATGCTGTGAAGGTCCTTGCCTACACACAGCTCAGACAAACAAGCAGTAGGGCTGTTATAAGCCAAGTTATAAGCATTTGTTGCAATGAGGGAGCTACAGGTAGCTACTGACAACATAGGAGAGACATTTAATGTAGATTGGGAGTGGAGAGAAGTTAATCACTAACAGCTTCCCCCAAAATACAGCATGATAGCTAGGACCAAAGGCTAAGTGGGAATTATGTGAACGTAGAGTGGGTGGGTAAGAGCATTGTGCATGAAAAGACTGCAAGTACAAGACCTTGGAGACAAGCGCCTGGTGCAGTGAGGACCCGGAGAACATCTGGTGTGGCTGGGCTGGAAAGAGAGACAGACAGAACTAGATCACAGCGAGCCGTAAGGGTGAGGGTTTGGATATTTGAGGTCAAGGGTCTTGGGGAGGTGATCGTAGATAATATCTAGAAGAAAGAGAATGGGCTGCTTGTAAATTGGTGGACTGCCTAGCTTCAACGGGATTCCAGGCAAAGGTAGGCCTGCTCATTGAGATGGTGGAAAGGGAGTTTGCATGAGCTCTAAAGGACTTAGAACTTACTATAGAGCAGTTGATGGTGGCCAGATGGGAGGAAGTAAGCCCTTGAGCTTCTTGTATGCCTCACTGGCACCTGTCATGTCCAGAAAATTCCAAGATTATTTTTTCTGTGGATATACATCTCAAAACCATTGCTCAAGCTCAATACACATGATTGGGTATTTTATTTTATTTTATTTTATTTATTTTTGGTGCTGGGGATCAAACTCAGGGCCTTGTGCTTGCTAGGCAAGTACTCTCACCACTGAGCTGAATCCCCAGCCTATGATTGGGTATTCTAATCCAGTATTTGAAGGGCAGAGGAGAAAGCTACGATTTGGAGTTCCTTGTAAATATGGACCAATTTTCTCATTCCCTCTGTTCCCTTCCTTTCCCTTCCTTCCCCTTCCCCCTTCAATTCCCATTCCCACTTTCCTTCCCTTCTCTTCCCTCCCCTCCCTTTCCCTTCCCTTCCCTTCCCTTCCCTTCCCTTCCCTTCCCTTCCCTTCCCTTCCCATCCTTTCTGTCTTCTTTCTTTTCCCCCAACCTGGACTGGATACCCCTAGCCAAACATAGACATTGAGGAAATACAGTCACAGATCAATGAGCCCTTTCTATTATTGGATCTTTGAATTCTAGAACATAATTTTCAATTTCAGTTCTATGGTGAAGTTCTCCAGCTGGTCACTTACCTTCTTGGAAGGATGAATTAGTTTTTTGAAAGTCTTTGTCTGGTAATTTATTGTATATGTATATGATGTCTGTGGATTGATTCCTATTGTCTGCTTTTCCTCTTGGTCCTGTTTCTTGGTATGCAAGGTCCATTTGGTGTATAAAAATGATCAACTTACTTTTCTGCGGGCAGTGAGACCTATTCAATTGAATTCACACTCAGCTGAGGTGAGACTGGATTTCAGGCCTCTCTAGGCTCTCTCTTCTTCTGCATCTGCTCCACGCGAAGATGCGGCCCTCTGAGGGTTCTATACCGGAGTGCAAGGTGTTCATCCCAACGCTTCTGCCTGGGCGGCCACTAGCTTCCAGTTTTTGAGTCCCTAGCACAGGGACACTGCTAACTAATCCTCTTCTGAGCTCTTCAAACACTTTCTGTTTGGCTTTTAGCCTCTTGCTGTGATAGCTTAAGATCCAGCAAATGTCCTCAGGGAGAAACAGAAGGGTGCCTACCTCCTCTTTACAATCTTGTCCTTCAAGTTCTAATTGCTATTGATGGCTTTAAATAGCTTCTATTATTTCGTAGTTTATACAGCTTTCTAGTTTGTGTGGAAACTGCAGGCTGGCTTCTGTCACAGAGTGTAGCCATGGGCCATTCAATCTCTTGTTTTGTTTGTTTTTGAGACAGGATCTCAGTATGTAGTTCTGGCTGACCTTGAACTCACTATATAGCCTAAGCTGGCCTCAAGCTGGCCTCAAACTTGTGGCAATCCTCCTGCCTCAGCCTCCCAAGTGCTGGCATTACAGGGGTGCATACCAGGCCTGGCTGGGCTGTTCAGTCTTGAAGGCCAGTGGCAGCTACCCAACTGGAAAGTTGTAGCGTTCTCAGGAAACCTTTTGGGCAGCTTAACCACTGAACCATTTTGGCTCCTGGTTCTGACTCTAGAGTCCCCAGAGTCTGACTGTATCACTCTTTGCTGGATACTCATGTCCCTTCCTCAGTTCAAGAATCCTCTTACGTGGCTCAGAACTTGGATCCCCAGTGTTGGGGCAGGCAGGGAAGAGGGCGCAGATAGAAAACGTTTAGTTATCAGTGGAGTAGTACCGTGGTTACACAGGTTGTTGGGAAGTATGTGAGTTTCTAAATTTTTTTTTCCTTTTGTTGCCCTTATTACTGGGAAGAAACTGCTAGGGCCAGAGATGCCCAGAATAGTCTTGCACAATGTGAAGTTTTTTGAGGGGTCTAAAATACTACTTTTCTATTAAATGGAGCTGTTTCTACTCACACTCTGGATTGTACTCACTCCTGTCTACTCAAGGACCACCCTCCCAATCACCCTTCTGTCTCCTAGACCTTCATCACTTCCTGCTCTATTGGGTCAGTCCCATATCATAAAAAGCAAGCACAGGTCTCCAGTTAAAAGCAATGCAAAACGGAATCGGGAACTTGATTTTCATCTTCCTCTAGCTTACCTCCTACTTCCTCTGCTCTCCTCCATACACAATCTTCCTGGAAGGATCTTCTCTGTATTCTCAGCTCACATTTGCTGTTCTATCCCCGGCATCCGGCCTCTGTCCCCATGAACATGTTCCTGTCCTGCGGCTAAACCCAAATCACTTTCCTGTTCCCATCTTATTGCCCGTTAGTAAGCTCCATCACAGATCACTGTTCCTGTCTGCTGGAAACATTTTCTTCTCTTGGATGCTATGAAATCATGCTCTTCTGGCTTCTTTCCACATCTCTGGCCACTTCTTGAAGTCCTCTGCTGGCTCTCTCCAGTCTGTCTCTTGATTCTGAGTTCCCCAAGCTTCTATTCAGCTTCTCTCGCTCCTTTCAGCTGACCTCATCTGGCTTCATGGTTTTAATTATTCATGGTTTAAAATTAACCCCAATCTTAACCTTTCTTCTGAATGCCATTTAATTTTTCCTTTTCCACCGCCCTATCTTATTTAATTTAGTTTTTTAGTGCATGTTTGTGATAACCGCATTCCCCGTGGAGAGTTGGCACATTTATATATCACATAGTAATACTTTTTAGTCCTCCTTCCTATGGCCCTTTCATCCATAGATACTCAACTTCTCATGCATATCTAATGAGCATCATGAATTGGCCTGCCAGACTGGGTCTCCCTTGCTACATCTTCCCTCTTCAAACTTGCTCTTTCCCGGAGCTCCACATTCATTAACTAATTCAAGCTAAAAGTTCATTAATTTGTTCAAACCAAAAGTTTTAGTGTTGTCATGGAGTCCCTTTCTCTGTTACTCCATATCAGAGTGATAAGCAAATCCCCATTTTCCCTCGTTCATGCTGCTGTTATCTCCTGCTTAGATTCAGGCACAAGTTTTCTAACAGCTCTCCCTGCTTCCGTGCTCGCTCTGCTGTGACAGATTCGCTTCTCACTATGAACAGTGACTTTCTTAAAGCACAAAGGTCATGTCCCACCTGCTCAAAGTTGATAACTTTCCTCCTCAACCTCACATAGAATCCAATCCAAATTCTTCCCACGATTTAGGCGCCCGTCTACCACCCTGGTTTCACTTTGTGCCCTCTCTGTGGTCCACTTTACCTGGCTGGTCAAGAGCTGCGCCTCAAATGCGAACAGTTCTTTTTTACCTTAGCACCTCGGGCCTTTGCCTTGTCCTCTGAGTGGCCACTTCGTACCCCTTTTTGAAGGTTATCTCTTCGGAGATACCTTTCCTAACCGTCTAATTGGAAGATTGGAAGTGGCCACTCAGCTACTTGTTTCATCCTATTTTAATTCTCTACGTATCACTTATCACTGGAATTTTCTTCATTGACTAGTTCATTTATTCATTCATTTTCTCAGGGACACCATCCCCAACTAGAACACAGACCGCAGGACAGTGTGAGCGTCTCTGTCTCATTTACTGCACCTTAGTCAGCGTCTGAGAGAGAGCCTGGCGCACTGTAGCATTTCAATATATATTTGCAATAAATTGAATATTTGTAAAAAAAAAAAAGTGCTCTAGGACAATGATGGCAAAGCTTTTAGAGACAAGTGCCCAAACTGCAATCCAAAACCCACTAATTTATCACAGAATGCCAACACTGCAATTAAACCTGAATACTGAGATTTTACTTTAGGTAAAACAACTCATACATTAACATCTTTTGTCTTAAAAGAAAAACAAAAAACTCCTGTACCGTAGGTTCACCACCCCTGCTCTAGGAGACAGAAACTTTGAAGTCCATTTGACGGTAGATCAGATATCAAGTAATTTCCTCTATTAGACCTTCGTTGCCTTAATTTTTAAAATGAAAGCTGCTTCCAAAAGTAGTCAGTCACTCCTTTTGTGTCCTCTGACACCATAGAGAGGGCTTGGCAGTTTCTAAAGTTTCCTTAAGTGAAAATAAACACTGGATATCTCTCACAGCTAGCCTTTGGACTCAGTCGTATACCTTCAAACCTTGTCCATGTGGTTTTATGCGGCGATGGTGCATCTTTCTTTTTGTGTGGACATGGCTGTCTGAACACGTCAGCATGCACGTGTCCATTCTAAACTTATCTTTAAAAGTAAGGCGGTGGTGATGATAGAGAGCAGTGGTTTATGGGATGTGCTCCATAAAAACTCTCCTTCCTGCCTGGGAATGACTAACGGCGTAGGGCTTCAGCATCCTTGCCTCTTGCCATTCTCCATTTCAACCTGAATAGTTTCTGGTTTTGCCTGTTTCAAAGACTGGCGTCTAGGCATTTGGGTATTAGGTCAGATTGCAGTTGGGAAAAGATGTTTCTGC
This sequence comes from Hystrix cristata, assembly GCA_004026905.1. Lineage (NCBI taxonomy): Eukaryota > Metazoa > Chordata > Mammalia > Rodentia > Hystricidae > Hystrix > Hystrix cristata. Next base: position 9,875 of record PVJO010004752.1, read on the forward strand.
TATTTAAAATAATACCCTTAAATTCAGACATTGGATTTTGAACTCTTTTGCCTTCAAGCTGTATCATGTAGGGAAACTGGGCTAATCACACTGTGCCTCTATTTCCACAAATGTATAAATGTGATAGCAATAATATTAGGTTAGGTTAAATAAACTAATGCATGTCAAATGCTTATCATTGTCTCTGACTTATAGTCGAGTTTCAGTAAATGTTAGCTATTATTAATATCACCGTTGTCTTACCATTGCTACCACCATCATCATCTTCATCACCTACACTAGGAGTTCTTTTTGCTTCTATGGTCTGTGTTCATTCCCAGCTTTTCTGCAGCCACTCGGCCTGGGATCCTCTCAGTGGAAACTAGATGTCTCTAAGTCTCCTACCAGCAGGACAGGGATTGGTCATCCCGCCCCCACCCTGGGCTCTGGAAATAAACCAACCCATACTTGAATACCTGGGATGCAGTTGCTCCACCCCTAGCCAGATCACAGTCCTCAAAGAGAATTGGAATGAAAGAGAAGACTAAGTCTCAGCTAAGCTCTTCAAGTACACTGTGAACCCGATACTCCTCGTGCATCCAAGGCAGCTTGTGAACCAGTCGGATCCTCCTGAGATGCCTGTAGGCAGGTGCCAAACTTGAGCTTCACCCTTATTCCCATCATAGGACAACCTTCTCCAAGCTGTTGTTTCATCAACACAATCCTGGAATCACCAACTTCCTCTCTTCCCACTAAGGGAGGTGGAGCGAAGCAGAATGGTATGCAATTACCAACAGGCAGCTGGGGGACAGGAAAGCTCCTAGCAACGTGCAAGACACAGGCAGATATCAGGCAGGAGGGCGAGCCCTGCGTAGTGTGTCCCTGAGGACCAGGATCCATGGGGAAGTCTTGGGGGCAGGGAAGGGTGCACGGGGTTGTGGAAAGCAGCACCCAGGACCTGTTGCTGAGTCTTGAGAGAAGCAGTAGTAGAGCCACCCTCAGCTGCCCTGGTGTTTGCTTCACTGCCCGGCTTGGAAAATCTTTCATCCCTCTCTGCCTTCCTTCAGTGGCTGGCTTCGAATAAACAATCTGGTGAGGTCATGTCATCAGAAGGCAAGACACACTGGTTTACTGAACTTTTCATGTGAAACTCACTTTAAACACTGATGTACTTACTGCCTGATGACTTTGGGCGCTTTTCCATGATGAGAGTGTTGGCAGAGGGAGTGATGGTGAAGAATTGCACTGTTTATCAGAGCAGTTTCCCGTTGGTACTTCAAGGCACGTAGCCTCCTTCAGAAAGGCAGCTCTATTTGTGGCTTGCTGGGAGGCCCATTTCAGATTTGGACTGTACATGAAACGATGCATCGGTTGTCTCAAAGTAGCCTCAGTACTGTCGCACAGATCTCCTAAGAAGTGACTAATTTGTGTTCGAACCCAGAAGGGCCCTTCAACTCCTCCCTCTGTTCAAGGACCTCATACACAGGACACGACTGAATTCTGACTCCCCCATCGGAGCACTGGAAACCTGGGCACTGTTTCACTCTAGTTTCCCGATTCGTAGATCAGGGGTAACAGAACCTACCTCGTAGAATTGTTATGACAGTTAAAGGAGAGAATGTATAGAGACATTTAGCACAGTGTGTGGCATAAAGCAGCACTCCATATGTGCGACTAGTACATATGTGTAACTAGTAACTGGGAGACAAGTAAAGGAAACATGGGAGATGAGAATGGAGATCAGGCACTCAACCCAACTAGAGAAATGTTACCAAATTATAAATTATTCTCCGTGAAACTTGGCTAGCAGAGCACATTGCCTTTCTTCACAAATCCTGGGACATGTGTTCTTTACCACAGTGTCTCCAAACATTTTTCATCATGTACTTTATTGGTCAAATAATTTTAAGCACTAGCCCAAGATATATATATATATATGTATTTACCTATTTATAATTTACTCTGCCATACTATTAAGTATATTATAAAAGACATAAAATACAATTTTGAGAAGCTAAATAGAAATAAAAACCAAGAGGATCTCTTGCTGGGTGTGGTGGCATATGCAAATAACTCTGACTATCTGGGAGGTTGTAACTGGAGGATCATCATTTCCAGGTAAGCCCGAGCAACTTACCAAGACCTGTATCAAAAAAAAGTGGGGTCAGGAGACGTAGCTCAGGATCAGCGGCAGAACACTTGCCTGGAATATGCAAGGCTCTGAGTTTGATCCTTCGCACCGCGGATGGAGGAGGAGGAGGGAGGGAGGAGGAGACTTATTTACATGTTCTTCCTTCTCTTGGACACTTCTGTTTTCATCTCTGTGTGGGCCTGGGGCCTGCAGAGAGGCCATTCTATCAGACTCCCTATTGTGAGGATCTTCCTAGGGCAGCTAGAGTTTTATACATATTATTATATTTGGCTAAATCATATATGTACATAATAATCATCAGAAAGTCTCCTGAAAAATAAATGTATGTTCAACACATACATTTATGCTTTTAAGGATCTGTTTATCAAAACCATATTGAGAACTTGGTTGAACTTGAGATACATACGGTGTGATGTAACAGGTACAGAGCAAGAAGTACAAAATCAGAATGAGATGAAGGAGAGTGGGGTGCTCAGGAAAGGCTCCCCAGAAGTGTTTTGTCTTTTCAAAGGCAAATAAATATTCAAGAGATACACAAATTCTGAAAAGTGTCCCTGCCATCACTTCCCAGTTTCTCTCTCCCACACACTATGTTGGCTCAATGTTTAGATGTCCCCTGGCTGCAATAGTTTCAAAATAAATAGGGACACTATTCCAAACTTAAGTAAGCCACCTAAAATTGAATCTGGTGGGCTCTGATTGGTCTGCGTCGTGTATCAATCCTGGAACCACTAGCCCAGGGGATTGGCCTGGGCCTACATAACGTGTTTAACCTGAGGAGGCAGAGTGGGTGAGCCACACTTAAATCAGATGGCTTGTGAATGGAGACAGGTTGATTTCTCAGAAGTAAATTGGAGTAAAGTCACCTGGATGACGAAGAGATGCTGGAAAGGAAAATCAGCAGTTGTCTACTATGCTCATCGACTCCATTCCAAGGCCAGAAACCTTGAAGTTATTCTTGAGTTTTACTTCTTGCTCAGTTACCACGTGCATCAATTACGACTGCCCATGAGTTCTAAATTCTGAACAGCTAGCTAGTCTACCCGCTTTCGTACTACTGTAACCAATCTGTTTAAATGATCATCCTTTGACTTTTGAGACAGTTTTCTTTCATCCTTTTCTCTAAAGCCTGGAATAACAACAGTAATACATAACACTTTTGGAGGGCTTATTAAACACCCAGCACCGTGCACAGTGTCTCACTTTCACTGTCTCATTCAGTGCTCGGAGAAACCCTGTGAAGTAAGAGACTGTGACATTCTCCAGAATACAGAACAGAGAACTTGAACCAGAAGCAAAGTTCTTTAATGGCTTCTTATTTCTCTACGTTCCTGATATCTATAACTATACACCAAACTGCTTCAAACTTTATTGTCTTGAAAATAATAAGAATCACTTGTTTACGTTGTTTGTTTATGTTGACAGTCTAAGCAGTGGTCGGCAGGGAGGGCTTGGCTCTGCTCCCTGCAGCATCTACTGAGGTTCTTGGCCAGGGGATGGAGGATCCAGGGTCAGGACGGCTCCCGAAGGTCACTGGCCAGTTAGTGCTGGGGCTGAATCTGCTACCTCAGTTCCTGCCCAGAGGTCCTCTCCAGAGTGGCTTTTCTGTAGACTGTGGGCTTCCTAACAACATGGTGGCTGGGTTCCAAAAGTGTCCCAAAAGACAGAAAATAGAAGGTGCCACTCTTAAGACATGAGCCCAGAATCTAGCAGAGTGTTAACAGAGTCTAGATTTAGAGAGAGGCACTAGCTCGTGCAGCAAATCAATTCTTAAAATTCTATCTCCTCCAGGAAGGTGATAATTTTCCCGGGAGTCTACCTAGGATAAACATTCAGCTTTCAGGACTCTCTGGCTCCAGTCCTTGCACGAATGGAAAGTCTCGAAAGCTTGTTGTCATGGAACATTTGTCTAATGGCCATTCGGTTCCTATCAATAATGTCTCTATTTGTTCTGAAGCTCCTGGAAGGTAGGCACAATGTTTCTCTGACTCACAATTCTTAATATTCTTAGAAAACAGGAAGTAAATGTTCTCAGGACCAGCAGAGCAAGGCTGTATTTTAATAGGCAGAGGGCATGGTGTAAGCAAAAACTGAGCAGGCTGGATGTACACTGTGCTGTTCAATAGGCAAGACATGGCTCTCATCATGCCATGGCCTAGAACAAATTTCTGGTCAGGGAAAGAGATAAATTTTATAATGTTAACATGAGTGGTAACAGACTGCATTCCTAGTATACCACCTTCAGGGATTGTCCCTTAGCCTCCCTGGGAGTTGTTCTTTCTGATCAGGTGAAGCCTCCAAGATGAGATGAGTCCACTTCGGTCCCACCAGTTGGTGATCCTGACCAAGAGCTATGTAGCATAGTGACTGGCTGCTCCAGCTCCGGAGGCAAACAAACCAGGGTTCGAGAGGATGTGGTACAGGGGAGCGATTAGAGTCTTGACTTTGGAATCAGATAATACATGAGCTTAAAGACTGATTTCGTTATCTACTAACTGTGACTCAGACAAGTGACTTTCTGAACTTTGGTTTCCTTGTCTTTAAAAAGAGATGAGACCCTCACGAGGCCATTGTGATGATTAAATAAGATAAAACGTGTGAAACATGCTCCACAATGTTCAGCATATAATACATGCTCAATAAATTAAAAGTTGTTTTGGGTCTATGGGTGCAGCTCCGTGGTAGAGCATGGGCTTAGCATGTGAGAGGCCCCATGTTCAATTCCCAGCACAAGAAGTTGTACTTTAGAAATTGTAACAAACAATTACTCTTCTTCAGGGAATAGCCGGTAGGTAAATTTGCTTGGAGTGTAGGTGATCTATGTAGAGGAATATTCAGAGATGCTCACAGAAAATAGTCTGAGACCATTTGTGGTGGTTCTCGAATGCATGGATAAAGATTTTACATTTTTCCCACTGGTAATGGTAAACCACTGAAGACAGTCAGATTTTCCAAAAGATGATTTCAATATAAATAGTAGAAGATGTCTGAGAGGACACAAGCTGGAAATGGAGAGGCTTATCCACCCCTGCATTCTGTCAACTACCTAGCAATTATTGAGCTCCTGCATACCCGGTACTATTAGTGGGGTTGGAAAGGCACACAGATAATTAAGAGCAAGGTGTGTTAAGTGCTGGAATAGAGAAGCACATCAGTGAGGTACCTGACTCAGGTTTTTGAAGGGACCCAAAAGTTCTTCCAGAAGAAAGTGATGTGTAAACTGTGAGCTGAAGGATAAAGGTGGGGAGCAGCATTGCAAGCAGAAGTGTCAAGTGCAAAGGATTCTCAGGCCCAAGAGAGCAGGGTGAGAGGAGCAGTCTTCAAGACAAGAGGTCAGGAGGACCTGGACCAGAGTGAAGCCATGCGGAGAGAGACGAGAGGACAAATGGCGATGCCATTACAGAGATGGGGGCTGTGGGACGTGCTGGAAAACTGGGTGTGTGCGATGGAGGAGTCCAAGGTGCCTGGGACTTGGACGTCCCTCCCCATGTTAGTCAGTCCTCACTTAATTTCCTTCTGCTTCTCATGGGTATTTGCTGCATTTTGCAGTGTTGGCCTGATTTAGTTGGGAATTGTGTAGAGTTGCCTTTAAGTCCTAGGCCAGGGTTGTCTAATAGAGGAACTCGTGCAAGATTTGGAAGGCAGAAGTGAAGCAGCACCGTGGTTACTCTGAAGGTTGCTGTGATCAGGTGTGATGACGAGCACAGAGGTATCTGGTAGACCCCAGTTCGTTCAGCCCTCCCTCTTGACGGCCAGTCCTCTGGGCCTCCCACATGATCTGTGGCCCGGAGGGAGGCAGGAGCCTCTGAGAGGTAGTAGTTTCTTCTTCATGTACTTCCCCTTTGTGATCCCGCTTTGGTGGCTGTGTGTACTTGGCTTTACTATGATCCTTTCCTGATCCTTCAAATATCCATTCCAAAATTTGACTCCCCAAGTTTCTCCTATAATTGTGCAATATTAATTTTTCTCATAACTCTCTTATTCCATAACAATCACAGTGAATCTACTCCTGACTGAATCTGACTGTTCCAAAGCTCATAAACTTCTAAGTAGCTTGGATTTCACTTATCCCTCAGTATTTCTGGTATGCCCAAGCAGCCAGAAGGCAGGATGCCGTTAGAGTTTATTCCCTGTAAGTGGAGACATAGATCATCATCTCATTTAGTCCAGAACCAAATAAAGATATTTATTTAAGACTCTGACTAGTTTTCCCTTTAACCTAGTAGAACAAAACATAGAAAATGATAAGCAGATGACTAAGCAATAACATTTAAAAATGGAGAGAAGAAAGAATGTTCCAAGAAGAGGGAACGGGATGTGCAAAGATCCAGGGTCATAACTCCTCCTTGCTACCTTAGGCTCCCCATGGTGAGTGAGATAAATGTAAGGCCCTCGGGAAATGGTACAAAGCCGTGCAGATATGAAATCAAATTGGGAAGACTCTTCATAAGCAGGACTTTTTGCTTTCTGCTCTTTGGTAGCCCTCTGGGATATTCAGTTTACCTCGTTCTTCGGCCTTCAGACAACTAAAATTTCAAATAATGTATTTATGTGGTTGGTGCCGGTTGGGCCTAGAGCATTCGGCTCAGGGAACACCATTGTCTGCTCCTGAGCACTAGGGAAAGGGAAGTGAGAATACCTACAGACCAGTTTGTTCTCCTTTCCTGCCAGAACTTTTCTTGGATGGAAGTGTGCTGACAGCATCAGAATTATTCCATCTTTTCTGCCCCAGACCCTTTCAGTTTGTTTGTGTTCTCTCTCCCTGGGAAAGTCAGGGTGAAACACTCCTAAGAATCCTGACTTCGGTGCTTATTGCCATGTGGATGTGGACAAGGTAGTTTAACTCTCTGCATCTCAATTTCTGCATTTATAAAACAGGGATAATGATTTATTTCGTGAGATTAAATTAGTTACATGTGTGGTCTTTAGAATAGTGCAGTGCACATAATGTTAATGGCCACCAAGTGTTAATTATAGCCTCTTTAACAACCAAATCAAATGTGAGGTTCTCTACAATCTTTGTTTTTGGTATCTTCTTAGAGAAATCAGGCGGTTTTCAAACTCAGTGGCCCTTATTGATAGTAACATCATTTATCTATTCTTGTATGTACAAGGTGAAATTGGTGTAGCTCAACTATTCAAATTGTGATAATTATGAAGTAGGAAGGAGCCAATATCTACCAGCTGCCACTCCTCCCTCTCCTTGCCTCACAGCCAGGCTGCCCTGTCTTCACTTCTTCCCTCCCACTTGCCTGCTGGCCAGCTACTGTGCAGTCTGACCTCTGCCCTTGCCTTACCCGAAGCTGATTTCCCAAAGGTGACCAACGACTTCCGTGTTTTTATACTCGACACCTCTTTGCCTGCTGACCACTTCTACCTCCTGGAATCATTCTTTTTACAGGCTCCATAACATCACACTTTTCCGCTGCAGGCATTTGACTTTCCACTTCTCTGGCTGCTGCTCATTCCCCAGGATTTTTTCAGTCTAACTCTTTTGCCCAACCATTCCATGCTGATGTTTTCCAGCTGTCTCCTCAGCCTTCTTGTCTTCTCCTAAGGGAACTCATATACGTCCAAGGCTCAGTCATCAATATATGGAGTCAGATTAGCTCCTTCTCCTAAGCTTCAGGCCAGTCTATCTCCCTTCTTACCTTTGCTAACTAAGTGTTACAAAGACACTTCAAACTCAGCGTGTGCTAAATTGAATTTATCTTACTACACAAATAACAGCTTCCTCCCTTGTGCGACTCTCAATGACCAGTACTTCATTAGAACAGTTTTTGAAAATTATCCTGGCATCCTATTTCTGCCTTTCTCCATCTCCTCATTTTAAATCCATCAATCCATCAATCCATCTCTATAGCTTTAAGCTTTCCTTCCAAAATATCCCTGAGACCAGACATCTTTTCCCTCTCCTTGTTGCTTCTATCCAGGTTTTGGCTTCTGTATCTTTCTGCTGATCAACCACCGCGGCCTTGGAATTACCCTCTTGGCCTTCAGTCTTCATTTTTCCAAATTATTTTCCAGCAATCTGTCAGGATTTTATTTTGTGAAGGGAAACCTAACTCAGATGCTCTCCTGGTTAAAATAGTTCAGGGATTTCCAATGTTTTTCAGGATGAAGCTGCAATGTCCTAAGTGAAGCCTTAAAGCTCTGTGCGGTCAGTTTCTTGCTCACTCTCTGGCCCATTTCCGCCTTCCTCTCATCCCCACAACTGTCTCACTGATCTTCCAATACCCAGAATGGATCTCTAGGTCCTGGTTGGAAACTTCTTCTCAAGTAACTACAGATCATTTGTTCGGTTTTCAGGCCAAGTTTGTTTCTAAAATTTCCTCGATAGTATGTCTTGGTGAGTCCTCTCCCCAGCAAGGCCTTGGGTGACTTCTCTCATAGCTCCACCCCCTGCCTGCTGATTTATTCACAATTTGGGCTTCCTAATCAGGCCATGGGAGTCTGAATTCCAGCTCTCTAACTGCTAGCTGTTATTTTAAACTCAGTGAGTCTCAATTTTCTCATCTGTAAAATGGGTCTACTACAGAGTCTATTTCACAAATTCATAGTGAAGAACAAATGAGACAATGCATGCAGAGTACCTACTTAGTGTGGTACCCAGTCCCAGTTGCACTGTCCACCTATCCAGGTCCATCACTGAACTTTAAGCTGCATGGGAACAAGCCCCGGCTCGTGCCCTGTTGTGTGCCTGACATCTCACCACAGTCTGTCTGTCCAGCCCTCTGTGAAGAAAGAACAAGGCTGCTTTTGATTTCCAGGTAGATGACAGAGACAGAAGGAGCCATTGGTGTTTAGTGATTGGAAGAAGAAAGGAAGAGAGACTGAGGGTTAGAAATGAATGGAAAAAGCATGCACCTTAGGCTCTTCCTTAACTATTTATCATAAAAATTTAGAATGATTCTAAGAAATCTGAAGAATATGAAATATTTGAAGACCATACAACGAAATCTATCACTGATATTGTATTAGTGACTTTTCTAGAGTCAGTGGTTTGCAGGAGAGCAGATTTAACACAGGACATTTACGCATTACAACACTCACACACAAAAGCCAAATACAAGAAGAGTGCAGAATGTCTGTCTGTGTCCTGGAGACCCAAAAGATCCAATCGAGGGCTGGGAGCCCACAGCACTGTCTCATGTAAGTACATGCCTGCGCTAAAAGGCTGAAGAAAGCTATACTGGAGCCAGGCTACGAAACTCACGGGGCAAATGAGGACCAGAGCTCCCTGAAGCGAACAGCAGCCATCCCCAAAGATAGCAAGGCCCCCAGCTCCTTCAGCGATGAGAACAGCCAAGTCCCCTTTGGGAGAACCAGCTGCAAGAGAGCTTCTCCTGGGAAACAGCCAGCCCCTGTCTCCTGCTCCTGTTTCCCTTTATGTTGTGTCTGCGACAATCCTCAGGTGGACCTTCTACGGCCAGAACCACACCAACTCAGTTCAGCTGGGCGTTCTTGCTCACATTTACCACACCAAGTCCATATAGATATTTTATATTTCCATACAGTTTTGAGAATAAATTCATGGTCCTTTATTGCAGCAGGGGTTAAGTGACATGGAATTAATATTTGAGTAATTAACTGTCTAAAGCATATGATGTGATTTTAGAGTGTGTAAGAGCAGAAACTATGCCCACCACTGAATGTCTGGTATCTGTTATGCAGCAGATAGTAGCTCAATAAAAATGTTGAATAAATTACTAAAAATGATTTGGTATTTTGATTATTTTTTATTGGTACCTGTTTGCAGTATACACAGTTTACAATCATCATGGGGAGAGGGTATGTACATCATTCAACATGTTTCTTTTTTTAATCCTTTTCCACTTCCTCCCTTTTCCTCCCTCCTCCTCGAATCTCCCTTTCCCCATTTTAATTCTTGTTGGTATTATTAATCTTAGCTAATGTTTATGGCATATAATGTTTACATTCATTGAGGTTATTAGGTTTATGTATGTAGTGTATCTTTATTCTACTTAGTTTTTAAATTGTTAATGTTATCTTGTATTTCTCCCTGCCATTATTTCTGTATTTTTTTTATTGATGACTTGAAAATCTCTTATCCAAGTGATTTAACATTTCTTGTTGAATATCTAGAGCATGTTGATTCTTTGTTATTTTGTCAGTGTTGTGACAAACATTCTGGTGCACTGCTGTGTGACTCTGCCTTCGATCCTAGATTATTTCCTTTCAGTTGTTTCCTATAAGAGGAGTCTTACTGAATCGTCTTTGAAATGTTCTAGAATTCTCTTCCTTTTTCATTGCTTATAAAACATTCACATTTACTATTGTGTAGTGTTTTCTTTCTCTCTGAGGAAGTTGGGATAAACGCTACTCCAAGCTGAGGACTCAGCCTTGCCCTCCTATTCTTTCTGCAGGAAGTAGATGGCCTGCTTCCTACATCAGGAGCCCCCAGAGTCTCATCTTTGTCTTAGTAAACACAACAGGTTCCAGAGGGGGGATGAAAAGAGACGATTTCTTCCCCTCTTCCTCCTTCTCCTTCTCATTTTCTTCTTCACCTCCTCTTCCTTCTTCTACTCCCTCCTCCTCTCCTCTTCCCTTCCCTTCTCTTCTCCTCTTCCTCCTCCTCCTTTTCTCCTTTTCCTCCTTGTCCTTCTTACGCTCACCTTTTTTAAGGAAGGAAAAGGGAAAAAAACTCTGAAAAAAATAACAAAAATATTTTGTTATATGCTGTAGGTACAGAAGGAAGAAAAATAATGAAAGAAAGGGAAAAAAGAGAATGGGGGAAGAGGGGAGATAAAAAGAAAGCCAGAAAAAACAGAAAGAAAACAAAGAGAAGAGACAAAACCCCCTACTTTCGGCTAGGAAAAGTAGGGAATGAGGAGAAAGAAGAAAAAAATCTGGCTGTAATAAAATATTTATTTGGGGTTTTTTTTTTTATAAATCCTTTTGGTAAAAATTTTGTCTGATAAACTTTCATATATTTGAAGAAACTATTATGATTTCATAAGTTTTATTTGTGTTTTTGCTTTTCTCTTGGGTCAATTTACCTTATTTCTATTGTTCCTCTGAGACATAATTCTTATGCACCTCAATAGCACAGTTACCGATTTTGGGGTAGTGTTCAGTTGTTAGGGTTCCTGGTGGAATGTGGTGCTGCCAGTGTACTCTGGGCTGTTCCTGGCGTGGGCTGACCAGCGGAATGTACAAAGTAATTGTCACTTCCTGTGCCTGGCACATGGAACTTCTAGTTACTTTTTTGCTCTCTGTCTCTTAAAGAGCAACAGGGTTTATTTTTATTTTTTGCAATAGAGGTTCTAAAGTTTTAGCGTTACACTTCTTTATCCTCTTAAAAAAGATTAGAACTATAAATAATTTTTGTTTATGTTAATTCTATTTGGTAATACCACTTAAGAAATCAAAATAAAAATTTTAAATTTTAAGTTGCTACTTGATTTCAAAATAACAGAAATAAACCGATTATATGTTAATTTAATTAGCATGTTCTTACGGGAAATTTTCCAAAACAAAAAAATAATACTGAGAAAATGGCATTGTTTTACATTTTTGACGTATTTCTTTAATATTTGGCTTAACAGAGGACAGCCTGATTCTTGTACCTTGAGAGCTTATTTGGAGGTTCTAGCAGGAGAGCACAGCTAGAATGTGTACCCTTGACCGAGGAAATGGTCCTCCTCCATCCGGGGTGATCGTCCTCCTCCTACAAGCACACAGCTTCGGGAAGGACAAGCATGGAGCTGTGAGGGAGGAAGGAGACACCCGCCCTGCCAGCCAGATCAGCCGAATCAAGCCTGGCGATCAATGGAGTGACATGTCACAGCCAGATTGCCCTCACATCCGTTGATTCTTATATCTGATTCTGCATTTAATCTGTTGTGATATGCTGGGTCTTTTTGACATGTACAAAGTCTTCTCTCACTCAGGCATAACTGAATAAAAGGTGAATATTTTAGTGACTTTTTCAAATATTTGTGGATATTCTTCGATATTATACTAAAACTTGACAAGTGGTAATTTCTGAAATATTAGTTGCACTGTGGAATCTGGAACCGCATCCATAAACTTTTCACAGTTTATTATATGTAATCCATTGGTTCAATTTTCAACTTAATGAGCCATTTACCCCTGTATGATTTTGTAACATCATGAATTAGTCATTGTGAAAATATTAGTTCACTGAGTCATGCAGATCTTCCCAATGTTGATGTACTTCATTCTATAATACAAAATCATATCCATTAATACAACCATCAATTTCATTTAAAAAGTCTTTAAGCCTTGAGAAGCTGATAAGTTCATGGAGGTAGATGTAAGTTTTTCAAAATTATTTTGAAGGCTTTAATTTTGTTATTGGTGACCAAACTTGGTAGTGATTTTCCTTGAAATGTCAGGCTCACTTTATTCACTCTGAGATAATATCCACCAAATGTTCACATCTGAATAATCACCACTGTTGTCTGGCAGTCAGGCATCTTTTCAAGTAAAAATAAGGCCAAGATTTAGTATTTATTGCTTAATTAAAGACACTGTTAGATGTCTTGTTTGTGCCCTCTCCCAGGAGTGCATGGTCACAGGCCCTCCCCTGGGAGCGCATAGCAGGCGGAGCAGTCGACCCCATGCAGCTGGGTGTGAATGTCTTGATGGGCGTTGAGATACCAATGGTCCCCCCCCACACTGTCTTCACTCCATCAGTACAAACGTTAACACAGAGGAAAAGGCAAAGTGTTACTACTCTGAAAATAGTTTTGGGTTTGTGAGACCCTTGAAAGGCTCGAGCTGGGCAGAGGTCTGTGGCTCACACCTGCGGAGCTGAGAGCAGGCCGTGTGTCTTCAAGGCCACAGCAGTGGCGTCAGGACCTGACAGGTCTGAGGTGCTGTGCCAGGAGCTCTTTGTGCATTATCTCACACAGTCCTTGAGGGGTATTCTATTCGTCCCCATTTTCAAATGAGGAAACTGAGGATTGGAGAGGTGAACTAATGTGTCTAAGCGCATCTAGCTGGCAAGTGTTAGAACCATGGAGAAACAACTGGCAGTCTGCCCCCAGAGCTCCTGCTCCTGTCTGTTCTGTTTTAGGTGGAGAGGCCATCAGGATGGGTGAAGTGAAGAAAGACCTTGCCAGGGGCAGGGGCCAAAGCAGAGGCTGCAAATCTTGGGCCCAAGGGTCTAAGTAGCCAATCAAAGTTCTCCCTCAAATTTGTTTTCCCATTTGGCTCTCCTCAAAGTCTTCTGAGATGGCTGATCAGAGTTCTTATTTCCATTTTGTAAGTAAGGAAACTGATGCTGCTTAGCAGACAGACATCCCTTTGTATCCTCAGGGTCATAAACTGGGAGAGCTCTAACTTCTCGCTAAGGCCAAGGATGCAGGGCTCTTCTTGGCACTTCTGGGCAACTTCCCCTGTTGGTATCCTGCTATCACAGGTCATGGAGGGGAATGTGGCAACTGGGGGTGGGAGATGGAGAGAGAGAGAGAGAGAGAGAGAGAGAGAGAGAGAGAGAGAGAGAGAGAAGGTCCAGGGGGAAACAGACTCTGTGTACAGGCACTGTGAGAGTGTCTGTGACTGAGGATTTAAGCTATTCCACATTCAGGGCCTGCAAGTCCACATTCAGCTGGAAATGGCTTATCTACCAACAGAAAAGAAGGCATGGGATGGGGGTAGGGTGTGTGTGCAGAGAGAATAGGTTAGAAAAGTGCAATGAGGCTTTAGCTGACAGAGGAAAAGCAGCTCAAATGCAGCCCAAATCTCTTTCTCTGTGGAAGGAGAAAGTGAGTCCTGCAGACAGGAAAGAACATGCCATGTCAAGCAGCCCCTAAAGTAGAAAAGCCAAATGCCCCAGTGGCCTCAGTCCCCCTTGTTGTAAGAGATAGAGTGTGGCAAAGCTGGCTGGAAAAATGGGTGAGACTTGTCAGTAACAAGATTCCAGGGCAATGAGAGGACCCTGTATGTAGGACTTCATGCAAACCCACATGAAGATGCAGATGGCATAATTCTTGAGAATTCACATGGAGATGTGGACAGCATAAAAGAAGAGCAGCCATCACAGAAAGCTGCTTTTGTGAGTGAGTTTGCGTGGAAGCCCCACTGTGTTTCTCAGACATGGTGTGTACTTGTATTTTTACTTTTTACCCTCTTTTTCCTTTGTTCAGCCCAAGTTCACTCTGCAGGGCTGGTTTTTCCCATACCCATTTACACTGCATTTTTCAAATTAACTTTTTGGCACCATCCGATTCCTTGTTTGAGACAACAAGGACTTGGAACACTTTTGATTGGCAAGCCTATTCTACAGGAGCTACCCTAAATCCTATAATACTTGGTGATCCAGCCAGGAGAGTATATTTTGGCATGGCTAGGTATGAGAATAAAGCTCAGGTATAGGAGACCGCAGTAAGGACCAAGTTGGGAAAATTTTTTGTTTTACTTCATGAACTTTCTTTTCTCCTTCTTTCCCCTAAACTGAGAATTGGGGGACTCTTTTCAAGACACTGCGGTGGGGCTTCCTGACCTGGCTGTTGAGAAAGGGAATGTAGGCCTTTGTTTTTCTAGCTGCTTGCATTCACTCCACAGGTATACCTTGTCCACAAGTTTAGGGTGTGTTTTGCTGAATTAGTCTGGTCTCCACAAACCCTAATCTTTAGATGGCTTTTCCTTGGTTTCTGTTTTGGTTGGCGGTGCCACCACTTTACCTCACTACATGGCCAGCAAGCATGTTGCCTTGCCACGTAGCCAGCAGCCATCCTGTCTTCTTGCTTGACTACTCATGACTTTTATGTGGATGTGTGTCACCAGCTGCCATTATCTTTTTACTTTTTCTCTATCTCCTCTTTTTTTTTTTTTTTTTTTTTTTTTTTTAGAAATAGCTGACCTTGTGAGCTAAGCCTCTGATGTTGGACAGCATATGGGCTTATGGACAGCAAGAGAGGGAAATTTTTTCTTTCTTCCCACACTAAAAGTAAAAACAGTGTACTATCCCTTCAAGAACTCGTGTGGCCGTAGGGCCATGGTTGTGGCCTTATAGCTCCAGGAAAATGTAGATGCATATGGTGGAGCAGACGCAAGCCTGAAAGCAAGACCAAAGGCCTGCTTCCATCCCAGTGGTCGGGTATTTCAGTCTCACCTAGCTCTGGGGAGAAACAGGAATACAAAAAAAAAAGTCCACATTAAAACCAGAACCAACAGCCAGCAACACTGCATTCGCTCGTCTAAGAGCCTGCCTCAGGCCATCATCACCTGGCTTTTGTGCTTCCCTGTTTAAATGCAGATAAATTAAAGACCTATGCCTGATTCCTGAACAAAGCAGCTAACTAAAGTAACTGTGAGCCTAAACAAAAAAACAGACAAAGAAACAAAACCATCCCAACTCAGTACTTCTTCTGTCAGAATAAATGTAAGAGTTGTTTTCCCACACAATTTCTGGTTAAGTAGTCATTAAAGAACTCCAAATACTAGCTGAGCCATCAAGGAGCTTACAAGAGACTCAAAATACCAGCTGAGACATCAAGGGGCTCAGAATAAACACAAGTTGAACCATCAAGAGTTTCTACTAGGTGGCTAAGGGAACTTCACTTGGGGAAGTTCTGCCCTTAGTTCACAGGAATTTGGACTAGGCAAGGCCAACAGATGGCCCAGCCCCCTTCTCCCTAATGAGTTAATGGATCCAAATGTGGAGACGAAAACCCCTTGGTGGGGGTTCTTCTGTGGTAAAATGATGCTGGTGTCACTCTAAGGTTCTAGGATAGAGGCATCTATCCAGGTTTTGTAAAGTCATGCAAAGGGCACCTTGTGGACTTTGGGTCTCCTCCTTATGCACGGACACCGCGTTAAGGAACAGAGGCCTAGTTGTCTCCTTTCTCTCCCTAGGTCCCAAGACAGGCAGATGGGAAATCTGTTGGATTTCATCACCACGTGGATTTCACCAACTTTGCTACTAGGCCATATCCTTGATGAATGAGACAGGTTTGATCCTCACAATTTAAAACAAGAACAGATTATCTACTATTATAATATGGTCTGTGTTTCATAAGAACTGGGAAGTGGAAAAAGACGAGTACAGGATGGGACTCTAGACTACGACGCTGTTGTTCAGTTACAGCGTTTCTGCTTGAAATATGAAAGGTGGAATAAAATGTCTTATGTTCGGGCTTTTATAACTGTCTATCAAAGGGAAGCTTCAAGAACTATGGTAATTAGTGCAGGCTTTGAGGAAGACAAAGATATCTTGGATGACCCTGTTCTAAAACCCCCATTTGTCTCTCAGGGGAATCTCTGTCTTGCTGATCTATTGAGGGAGGATAACAACATGAGGAGGTCACCTTGACCTCCCCCTTATAATCTTCAGACCACAAATCAGGTCCATCCCTTCTAAGTTACCAAAGGACTCCATTAGAGCCTAGTGCTTCAGAGGGACCCAACATTCCTCAGCTCTCCCGGTAACCTCTTCAGGCTTCCCCAAGTCCCACTGGGTACACACGGGCAGACAGCTTTAAGCACTGCAGATCAAACCCAACTACTCTGGTTCCCTACTACTCTGGTTCACTAGTTGTCCTGCCCATAAGAGAAGTCCCAGGATTGGAAGGAAATACTCAAATACATGTTCCTTTTTCAGGTGCAGGTGTCCAGCTGTCAAGGAACAATTAGGTCAACTATCAGAAGACCCTAGTAAGTTTACGGATGAGTTCCAAACTTTGGATTTTATTTTGATTTATCATGGTGAGAGGTGTGATACAGTTTGGCTGCTTGCTATACCCCAGATGAAAGACAAAGAATCCTACAAGAGGCTAGAAACTATGCGGATGAACAATATGCCTTAAAAAGGAAAGAAAAGCACCCTGGAGAGGCTACTCTCCCTTCAACAGAGCCAAACTTGGACTGTAATACTCAGCAGGGACTGGAAATGATGTCTAGTATGGTAGCAGCTCTTACTGGGGGGATGAAAGGGCTCAATAAAAAGTCTGTTAATTATGATAAAGTGAGTAGGGTCTTACAGACGCAGAGGAAAATCCGGCTTTGTTTTGTAACCAATTAACAGAGGTCTTCTGCAATATACTAACATAGATCCATCTTCTAGGGATGGAGAGGCACTAAGGGGACATTTCATTTGTCAACCAGTCCCAGATATTTGGTGTAAGCTGCAAAGTCTTCAGATGGGCCCCCAGACACCTATGAGCCAAATGCTAGATATGGCCTTTTCTGTGTTCAACAATTAGGACGCAGAGGAGAAAGAAAGAAGAAAGGCTAGGATTACAGCTGTTGCAATTGGTAATACTTTCAGCCCACCCAGGTCATCTAAGGAAAAACCCAGCAACAATGTAGGAAAAGGTTTCTGTTTCAAGTGTAAAAACCTGGACACTGGGCATGAGATTGCATGAAGCCTCCGCCTAGGCCCTGATCTAATTATGAGGCAGCTAATACATCTGACTCTTGGAATTGAGGTCTGACTTTCCCTCCTCCCAGAGAGGGACTAGCCCAGCCAAAATCCTCATTTCCTGCTCTGATGACTGAAGAGGCCCAGGAGAACCTGCCCCTGTCCACAGACATCATCATTTCCTCAGAGGAACCCTGGGTAATCTTGGGTGTCATGGGTGAGCCAATTCACTTGCTTATAGATGCAGGGGCAGCTCATTCTGTTTTGATTTCTTTCACTGGAAAACTCTCCCCTAGGTCTATAGCCATAGTTGGAGTCAAAGGAACCTTTAGTTGGAGATTATTTACTCCTCCTCTGACATGTCACTTTGAAGGTCAGACGTTTAACCATGAATTTCTAATCGTCCCACAGTGTTCTACTCTCTTGTGAAGAAGAGATTTATCAACAAACTTAGAGACACTTCTCAAAGTCTGGCTAAGGCCAAAATGCATTTTACTTGCTGAGACCACACCAGGTCTCCCTGACCAAGTTAGCCAACTGGTAAATCCTGCTGCATGGTATAAGGAAATGCCCGGTGAGACAAATTCAGCTATGCCAGTAATTATAAGACTAAAAGCCTAGAAGCAGTCCATCTTCCTAAGCAGGTTGAAATCATGCACTGTAAAGGACACCAGAGAAACATGTCTGAAATCTCCTTGGAAAATCAAAAAGCTGACAGGGAGGCAAAAGGGGCAGCCCTATAGCCCCTTAAGACTCTAGCCTTATTCCCAGTTCCTGCGGAACCACTGACACCTATCTGCATCCCCCAGGAAATTATGTGGGCCTTAGGACAAGGCGGAATTAAAAGGGACTCTAGTGATATTTAGAAAGCAAACTGGTCCTTCCCCATGGATACAGTGGAAAAGACACACCCTGGAGAGGACTGGCAATTATGTTTTCCCTATATGCCACCATGCAGAGGATTTAAACAGATGTTGGTCCTAATTGACATCTTTACAGGCTAGAGGGAAGCCTTTCCTACCTACTCAGAAAAGGCTACAGAGGTAGTCAAAGTACTTCTTAAAGAAATCATTCCTACATTTGTACTACCTCAGTCTCTCCAGAGTGACAATGGACCTTCTTTTGCCTCCCAAATAACTCAGAGAGTGGCAAAGGATTTAGGAATAAACCAACTTTATTCTACTTGGCAGTCTCAATCTTCTGGAAAGGTACAGAGAGCCAATCAAACCCTAAAGCAAGCTCTGGCAAAACTTTGCCAAGAGATGTCTGAGTCCTGGCTCCGACTGCTACCAATGGCACTCACGAGGGTCCATAACATGCCCCAAACTGGGCTAAGTTTGAGTCCATTTGAAATGTTATATGGAAAGCCATTTCTATCCTCTGATATGATAATAGACCCAGAGACTACTAGACTCGTACAATATCTCATCAATCTGGGCCAAGTACAACAGGCTATTCAAATGTATATAAATAGAGTCTTGCCAGCTCCTGGCCCAGGGGAACCACCTACTGCCCACCCTGGAGACCAAGTGCCTGTAAAAACTTGGGGAGAGGAAACACCAGCAGACAAGATAAAGCCAAAATGGAAAGGCCCCTTTTCAGTGATCCTTGCAACACCCACTGCTGTAAAGATGCACTCTCCCACAAAAAACCACTGTGAGCCTTTAAAAGACTTGAAATTTCTCTTCAGAAATCAAAGCTCCAGCGCTGCTACAGATAAGTAAACAAGATCTTGCTAAAGCCATGGCTCTTGGACTCTTGATAACTTATCAGACACACCTCTCTAACATACATTCTTCTCTAGAGGAAACATGGAAGTCTGACCTGCTCCTCACATCTGAGCTAATAGTAAAGTTTCTTTCTTCCATCAAACAGGCAGCTTGATGGTCACTAACTCTTTTTACATTATTTTCTGATAGGTTTTTTCCTTCCCTGAACCCAGCCACAAGCCACGACACCCCAAGGTAGTTAGAGAGTACATAGTCCCCAATAGCTAGGGTCTATAACCTCTTCCAACTTGAAGAAGCTACAGAAGACAGAGACCTACACTCCTCCAGCACCCCATAAAGATTTACACAATTTGTGTCTCTCAGTGGGAAATGTTATAGGAGATAGGGTGTGGCAGAGCTGGCTGGAAAAATGGGCGGGACCTGTCAATTACAAGATCCCAGAGCAACACGACCCTGCATATTGGACTTCTTGTGAGTTCACATGAAGACACGGACAACATAAAGGAAGAGTGGCCATCACTGAGAGCTACTATTGTGTGTGAATCTGCATGGTAGCTGGTGCCGTGTTTCTCAGACATGGTGTGTACTTCTATTTTCACTTTTTACCCTCTTTTTTCTTTGCTTGGCCCAAGTTCACTCTGCAGAGCTGGTTTTTCCCATACACATTTACTCTGCATTTTTA
This sequence comes from Hystrix cristata, assembly GCA_004026905.1. Taxonomy (NCBI): domain Eukaryota; kingdom Metazoa; phylum Chordata; class Mammalia; order Rodentia; family Hystricidae; genus Hystrix; species Hystrix cristata. The sequence goes on from PVJO010004752.1 coordinate 29,770, forward strand.
AAACAAATTTTTTGGCACTGTGAATGCTTGTCTCGTCCAATTCTTTGTTCTAGACAAGAAGGACCTGGAGTACTTTTGATTGGCGAGCCTATTCTAAAGGAACTACACTATAACACCCTGATGCTTGATTCACAATGCTCAGAAAAGGCACCTTACTTAGATGACTAGAAGCCTGCTTGCCGTGTCCCCCTTCTGACCTTGAAGGGCTCAGAGGCACAACCTGCAGCCAGGGCTGCTTCTCAAGAGCCCAAACTCTAGGGACACAAACCCCTGCTGGGAAACTGTGAACAGAGATTGAGAACTAGGAGAGAATTTCCTTGGCTTCTCAGGCTCCCTCCCTGAGGTTTGCAATTGTGTGCCGCCTGTAGAGTATTCTGGGTGTTTAACTTCCAAGTGAAGTTTAGGTTCAGTTCAGTCTTAGATTCTGCCCCTCCCAATGAGTTGATTTTGCCTTTGTTCCTTTGTTTATAGTCCCTGGACAATCAACAGTTCCTGAAATTTACAGGCCTCATGAATGCGGAAGAGGGGAAATTTCAGGACTGTTCCTGAATGTCCAGGCCTTCAAAGCCCCATCCAAGGCCAGTCTGTGGCCTCCAGAATAAGGGGGAGATGCTTTGCAACCAGGCTGCCGCAGACGCGAATGCCTGCCCCCAGCTGGGCTGGTTCCCTTGCCAGGATGGTGTCTCTGCTGATCCTGCATGGGGGGCACCAGCCCGGGGGGCACCAGCCCGGGGGACACATACAGGAACAGGGAAGAGTGCCTGCCCTCCCGTTCCTTGCTTCACCAGTAAGCTGAGGTCAGAGTTAGGAATTAATTCTTTAACTCTAGGCTTTTTAAAAGTAGGACAAAGGAGAATTGTATTGTAGACAGACTTCCTCCTTCCCTTCTTGCTCCTTTTTGTCTACAAATATTTCTCGAGAATCTTCTATGTCCACCGCTGTGTTTTAAAAGCTGGAGACTCGGCAGTGAACAAAGGAAATGGATTCCCTGTTGTGGGAAAGCTGACATTCCTTCAGGGGAGTGTGGTAACCGGAATACAAAGGTAGATTAAGACCTCACAGAAGGAAGAAGTGGCCATTAGCCAGGGTAGAGACAGCCATGAGGTAACCAGGTTAGGAGTAGAGACCTCAGGAAGCCATATTTGAATAGATTTCTGATAGACGTGAGAAGGGCTGTGCCCTAAAACTATATGGAGAAGACACTTTTACTTGTCGGAATGATCATCCCTAAAAGGGAACGTGATCTGCCTGCCAACAACAGATTACCCAGGTCAGATGAGTCCTTCCCTCCGGCCAATAGCCTTTTCTGCATCACTGAACACCATTCTCGTATCCTGACTAAACCTTCTTATCTCAGCAGGTCTGACTGTTATTTCAGCCAAAAGTTTACCCCTCAGAGGAAATTTACCTTAAAAAGCAAAAGCAAAACAAAATGAAACAACAGCCCTTCTTGAGTCCTGGGCTAGTTGATCAAATGTTTGTTTCTCTTTCTTCTGTCATTCTTGATCCATACAAGACACTGCAGCCTCAGAGTTGGGCCTTGCCTCTGTGGTCAGCTGCTCAACCCCTCATGCTAGCGACAGGGAAAGTAGAGCCAATGTGTAGAAAGTGACTCCTTCAGGCTGATTACAGAGCTAGTGGCAGGAGTGGGAGGGAGAGGACCACACCCAGGTGTCCCCTGATCCAGTGCTCTTTCTCCTCCTGTCCAACATCACATACCACCCTTAGTCCACAGTTATTTCATATTCTTGGAGAACAACAGTAATAGCTCCTATTTCCCCAGAACTTGGATTTCCTCTTGCAATGTTGTTCTGTTCTTCTCTGAGGACATTTTCTGAGAAGGGAAACTCTCTGTAGGTTTCTTTCTTTCTTTCTTTTTTTTCTTTTAAGCTAAATATTATCTTTTGCTCTGGGCCAGGATCTGTGCTAAAGGCTTCAACTCTCATTTCATTTAACTCTCGCAGGGCCCCTTCGTAAGGCATTACTAATAGTCATTCTTGCTGAAAGACTGAAAAACTCAACTTCAGGAAGGTTGAGTAACTTATCCAAGGTCACACAGCCAGAGAATGATGGAGGTGGGCTAAAAACCCAGTAGATTTACCGGCATAGGTGCTGTCACCTACCCAAGTAGACTGTTCCTATTGCAGCTTCTGTCCCTTCAAACTTGTGGAGCCTCTATCTCTTTGACTATTTTTGTTACCTTTCCTCACCTCTGTTATCAGAGCAAGCGGGAACACAAGGAGCCTACTGTTACCTGGGCCTTCTTGGGAGTTTCCTGACACATGGGCTGGCATGCTTAGCACTGACTAGGTTTGCATCCTGGCTACAGGTGATGCGGCACCATGCGATGGCCTGACTCAAAGCCGTGTGCTAGCTGGCAGCCCCTGGGTGTGAATGCAACATCCAACGAGAGTGCTGAGCTCTGACTCGTGGCTGCCTGAGACAGTCAAGGTTTTTCTCCTGCAGATCAGGAAGGTAGGGTTGGGGCATAGAGTAGCACTTATAATCGTAGGTGGTAGCAGCAGCTGCCCAGAGTCGATGGGCAGAGGAGCTAATTCAGTCACTTTGAGTGCAAATCATTCTGGTGACCGAGCAGCATTCAGACCTCCATGGGGTTTGGTGCTGCAGCTCAGATGGTTTCTTACCTTTCTTGCATTTCTGTGAATTCTTAAAACATCTATCTATTTGGGGGAAAAATACCATAAACCTTGAGAATATTAAGTCTGATGCAGAATACAAGATTCTTCTTGTACAGATGGAGAGACTACAGCCAGGGAAGAGGAAAAGCCCTATTGGAAGTCACCAGGAAGTGCAGCCCAGTGAGGCGACAGTGCAGGCTGCCCTTCAAGCTGGGCTCTTCCCAGTCTGTCATAGAACTACCCCCATTCTCCAGCTGTACCTGGCACAATTTCCTTATACTCAGACACACCATTTTTTCTTTTGAGTTCTTCCTATATCCCAAGTACAGTTCTAACTAAAGCATTTCACAATTATTATCTGGCTTAATCATTATCCCCACGAAGAAACAGAAGTTTACACGGTGACTGTGCTTATTAGTAGAGGAGAAGGAATATGCATCCTGGTCTAGGTGCCGTCACAGCCTGATGGCTCCTCCACTTATAACACTGAGGCACTGGCAGCCTGGGAAGGAGCTGCCATGCTATTCCCATTGTACGGCTAGGAGAGGAAAGGATAAATAGCCAGGAGCACACAGTCACTAACTGATACAGGTGGGACTAGAATCTGGGGCTGGTTTCAGGGCTGGCCCTTGTAACTGAGGCTACACTTTTGTTCTTCAGCACCTCGTGCAACCTCTGGAAACCTTCCAACAGCTTGTATTCATTGCGTTGAATGAAATCACCACAGAGAATTTAGCAGTGATAGGTAAATCTGGGTGTGCAGAGGGGCTGGATCTATTTTGTGGCACACTTGGAGGCCCCGTCTGGTTCTGTGGTGGAGTAGCATTCTCTGGCAACACACTGAGCGGCAGACAGATCCTAGGCTCCCAGTGAAACGGCACCCAGAATTGAAGAATCCGAGTCCACAGACAAGCAGAACCTCTTCCAAAGCCACACAGTGAGAACACAAAGCCTTGATGTTTCCAGCACCACTTTTTCTTTCCAACATACAAGGTATGATCGAAAGCTACAGGGATCATTCACATTTTAAAAAATTTATTACAGTATATTTAGCACACGTTGACATTAATCCTCCTCAGAATACCCACCCCTATTTCAAATGTGCTTATCCTATCATCCTTGCAGAGTTTTGAAAGAGTTCTAGAAGTCCTCTTCCACGAGTCTTTAGTTGTACTGTTATGACCGCTATCATGTCCTGACTCAATTCAAATTGCTTACCTTTCATGGTAATTTTGACTTTGAGGAAGAGCCAGAAGTTTCATGGTACCACATCTGGTGAATAAGGTGGATGAGGACACGCCATAATGTTTTTACAAGCCTGCTTTTCTATTGGATGACACTTGGCAGCGACATTCACCGTATATTTTGATTCTACCTCATGTAAGTTACCTCCTGCTCAAGTTAAATCATTAAAATGCTGTGACATATTACAGAATGCCATTCTGTTGTTTATATCTCACTTTGTCAGAGACAAAGTTGTGACTTATCACTCAAAATTCCAGCACCCCAGAAGAGGAGGACAACATTGGTGATTTTTACAATAAACTCTGAAAAATCTTAAGTCTCCTGTTAGGCACTTCTGAAATTTTAAAAATAATAAAATCTTTGCCACCAAGAATAAAGATTCACATTGACTAAGAATAAGTTTATCACTTATTTATGGGGCTAGTGTATGATGTTGTTTTATTTATTTATCTTTTTGGGTGGTCGCTGGGGATCGAACTCAGGACCTTGTGCTTGCTAAGAAAGCACTCTAACTGCTGAGCTAAATCCCCAACTCTGATGCTGTTTTAAAGAAAGAATTATCTTACTAAAACAGAGAGTCTTATTTCTAGCATCTTTTTTTTTCTAAAATGTCCTGGGTTACAGAGCTGCAGGACACATTGATATAGAGGTAAAAAGTATTCATGATTTCAAAGTCGAATTTCCCAGCAAAGTTGAATTTTCTTCAGCTAAGCAAGCATGCTGCTGAAAGACGATCCTGTCTTCCCAGCATCCTCACTTCAAGGAGCTGGGACAACAGCAAGTTGCTTCTGTTCCAGTGAGCACGCATTGGCCTCCCTATCTTTGTAACATCAGCCCTGGTATTCCCAGCCGTCTCTTGGCAGGGCGGTTTGAGCCACTCGTGGCTTTGATTGATACTAAGTCTTGTCTGGAAAATTGTCTTCATCTCTCCATTGATTCTAGAGCCCAGGGGTCTGGATGCATATTCTGGCTCTGGAAGAAGGGTTGTTTGGGGGTGGGCAGGGTCGGGTGGGGTGGGCAGAGAGGTGGATTCTGGAAACAGATCTCCAGCTGCTATGAAGTCAAGGACTTAAAAATGTCTGTTTATAAGAACAGACTTGAGATGAAGCAGGTGCATACTCAGGCTGGCTTCCCCCTACACACACACACACACACACACACACACACGCGCGCGCGCATCAGTGCTGTCCAGTTGTAGTCCTTAGTGAAGTCGTTTAACGACTCACATCATCTCCATCTTCCCTATTTCTTCAACTACCCTTGCTACCCCTCTGCCTTGTCTTTTTCCACAGCAGTTAAAAAGCCACAGGATTCTCCTTGCTGCAGCCCCGCATCTGGACCCGGCCTCCCCAACCAGCTTATCCAACTCTAGATCTCTAAACGCATCTGCCCAATGCCATCCACACCAGAATCCACCTCCTCAGACACTAGAGATCTCAGCACCACAGGGCTGGAAGCAGCAGTCATCCCCTACAAGCCTGATGTTTTACCGGTGGGGAAGTTGGGCCCACAGCCTCAGAAGGAGCGGCAGCTCAGTCTTCCAAAAGGGCACCCCAGATCACCTTGTCACACTGGAAGCCTGTCCTCAGTCAGACTCCACAGACGGGCTCCACCAGCTCCCAGACGCATCTTATTTGGTTCATACACTTTTGATTTCATTGCTAAAATGTTTAGCTTTCTAGTTTCTTTTGAAAAATTACTCAGTGTGGCAACATGGTCCTCCTGTTCTTTTGTGCCCTGAATTTGCTGGAGGTAAGTAGTCACTGTTGCTTTAGGTGGAGAGTTGGCTGGCTCATTTTTCTTTCTAGTTGGTCACTATAAGCATTTGTATTTGCAACCTCTCTTAAATAAAAATAATAAAGTACTCCTAAGAGTTGTGGATGTTGGGGCTGGGGATTTAGCTCAGTGATTGGAGTGCTTGCCTGGCAAGCACAAGGACCTGAGTTCGATCCCCAGCACCGGAAAAAACAAAACAAAACAAAAAAAACAAAAAAAAGAATTGTGGATGTGTATGGAATTTTCCATCACTAGTGGAAATCATGACTTCATATGTGAGTTACCTCATTCTTACTAAAGCCCTGTAAGCGTGTTATCATTTTCATTTTACAGATAGCAAAGTAGAGGCTTGTATGAGTTACAAGAGTTGCCCCAGGTCACACACATAAGAAACAGAGCCAGGACTGGAATCCAGACTTACCCAATTGCTATGGTTCAAATAGAGAATATCCCCCAAAGTCCTCCTGCACTCATAGGTGGGGCTTTTGGAAGAGAACTGGACCACAAGGGCATGGCAGCTGACTTGCTTTAAGGAGGCAGGGTCTGATCAAAAGAAACTGATCACTTAGGAGGTGACCTCTCTTCTGTACCTCTTGTCAGTCTCTGTTTCCTGACCACCATGCCGTGAACAGCCTTCCTCTGCTATGCCCCTCTATTATGCCATTTTGGCTTTCTGCCTTAGAACCAGGCAAACATGTACTGTAACTGTGAGCCAAAATAAACCCCACCTCCTTCAAATTGCAGGTGTTGAATGTTGTGTCTCAGCCATGCTAAAGAGACTAAGATATCAACTCTAGAGACTATCCTGACTCTAATTCTGGGGTGGACTCCTTCCATGAGGATGATATCCATGATCGTGACCCTCAAATTCTCCGGCTCTTATCTACATTTGGAGTTCCAGTCTCTGTTTCCAGCTATTAGCGGTGCTTTGCTTGTAAGAATTCACCAAATGGGAGATCTGAGTCCTGACTAGTTTAGGCTGTGCACAATCCTCCTTCCCCAGGCCCTTCTCCTGCTCTTGACTTCTCTGTGTCTGCGGCAGCACCATTATGCCTCTTTTAGTCAACCATACAGGTTCTTTGACTGCATTTCTCTTTCCCTGATTATGGTTTGTAATCAATGTCCAACGATACACTGAGCTCTGTGTATACTGTACTTTCTCCACATTCCTGCCTTCAGGTCTTCGTGCTGTCTTCCTCCCACCTCAGATCACCGCTGTCTTACTCTTTAAGTACCAGTCGGATCACATTGCTCTCCTCCGTAGAGATCGCTGGACACCTATGCTGAGTGGAGGCAGCCTGCATTCTGTGGCACAGCCTCTGGGACCCTCTACAACATCAGGAGTGACTCTTTATATCTCCAGCCCTCCAGTCACTCAGAACTACATTCCCAGTTTCTTAATGCTCTGATTTTTTCCATGTCTCCATATTTCTCTTTTCTGTTCAAAATGCGCTATCGCTCAACCTTTCTTGTGGAACTTTGCTGGATCTGTTAAGGTCTAGCTCAAACATCACCTCAAGGGAACCGTCCTGAACAGAACCCTCCGTCTCCCCCAACACCTCCGTTCCTATTCCTGTTGCCAGAGAGGCAAACTCTCACTGTTTGACAGCTATCCACGGACCGTCTAGGATGTGCCAAGCACTGTGGATGCTCATTCATGTATTATTTCCAGCTTTTGGCAAATACTAAGTGCTTACTATGTCACAGGCACTGTCTCAGCACAAGAGAAACAGCACTCATGGCCAAGTATAACATCAGGTAGTGACAAGCACAGTAAAGAAAACACAGAACAGAAGATTCCGATTCATAGATGGTGATGAGAAGCACACGAGAACTGAACAAGGCCCGCGGGGACCGGTGGCACCATGGCGGGTGCCCACTCCAGAGAAGTTAGGGCCTAGTGGGCTCCACCTTGGAGCAAAAGTTCAGTCATAGCCTCTGGCAAATGTGCGGCTCCTCCCGCTTCCTGTCTTCTTTGCTGTTGATTGACACTGCAGCTGCTGGGCCTCCCTGTACGGGTCTCTCCAGGAGAAATGCAGCTGGGAGAAGGATTTTCTCCCCAGGCCTGCAGACGCAGGGGCTCCCTATAGCTGCACACTGGAGGGTTTGTCTGGGGCCAAGCAGCCTCCCTATTGAAGGAGGAGGAGACAGAGCGACAGTGCTGAGTCGCACCAGGCAGCAGCCAGTCAAGACCAAGCTTGCTGAGGAGGATGACGGGTGATAGGTTTTTAGCTCCTGAAGTCTGCTAACACAATTGCAAACTTTAGCTGAGAGCAAGTAGCTCAGGTGAGTTGACCCCTTCTGGACGTTGTAGGCAAACTGGCTCCTTCTTGGTGCTCTAGTCCTCAAGTCCCATCCCAGGGAGTGTCTTGCCCACTTTCCTCAGCGATGGTGTGCTAATGGCAGCCAGGAGGAGTGCCCACAGAGGGTCTGTGGGAAGTGCTTTCTATGGTTTTTCTCATTCAATACTCCCACACGGCTCTGAAGTAGGTGTTGCCGTTACCTGTGTTCTGTTGGTGAGGACTCTCAGCTTAGAGGAGTTCAGGGGTGTCGGCAGATGTAAGCCTCGTATGTGGGAGTGTCAGAATTCAAGCCAGTCAGATGCCAGACTCTGGAGTCTGTGTAATCAGGGGACGGCACAGCCTCCTCTGCTGTAAAATCATATCTAACACCAGGACTTTGTTCAGTGTCACCTGGACTCTGAAGCTTTCCTTGGTTATCTTTTTTTTGTCCTGGTAATTGGCTCATGTAACTGACCTGAACTGTTGTTATTCATTCACTCAACCTTCACTTACAGATTCACCAGACACTCTCTGAGCATCTCTCTGAGCTGGACTTTAGGATGAATAACTCTGCGCGTCCTTTGGGAAGTTCTCAGCCTGGTAACTGCAGGGCGAGCTTAAGATCGCTTGGTGATCTGCTCGGTACGCTCATATATATATGTTTGCTTGCATCACTTCTAGGACCAGAGAATGTCCTGGGCCTTTTCCAATAGCCAGACAATCAAATCCATTATTAACAATTCAAGCTGGACACGTGGAAATTCAACAAACTGCAAAACGGGCAAGTGGAGAAAGGGCAGGGAGTTCTGCCAGGCAAAACAGTGCTGGAGGGAGATAGAATGTTTGTAATTCTTGCTGCTCTCTCTGCAGCAGTTCTGTGGAGCTGAACTTCTGAGTCCTCAGAGAAAGGAATGGAGCTGCCTAAGCTGTGCTCTGTGCGAATCAGGTGCTGGGGGCTGTTGCCGAATATTTAAGATCTTGCTCCTTTGCCTGGGAGACTCCTCCAAAACCTCCAAGACTAACCTGTCTGAGACGGAGAAGGAGCCGAGATCAGGCTGTGTGCCCTGTTCAATTCCCAAGCTCTGTCCAAGAGAAGCCCTCTTCACTCTCACCCTAGCAAGTAACTGAACAGTTAGCCATTCAGGAGACATTTTAGGAAGGATAATTGGTTGGTTGGTTTGTTTGTTTGTTTTTGGTGCTGGGGATTGAACTCAGGGCCTTGTGCGTGTGAGGCAAGCACTCTAACCACTGAGCTAAATCCCCAGCTGGGAGGATAATTGTTGAAAAAAATCTCAGTAGGCTCTTTCAGAGATGCAGTGTTTTTGCCCAGAAAGATCTGACTGATAGGTCCTTAGAGATCTCACTGGAAGTAATGGTTCCCAGCTCTTTTTATGGGTAGGATGGGTCTTTGAGAATTTCAGGAAACCCTACTATCTCTCAAAAGCATACACACACAATTTGGAAAAGAGATTTGGGCTATTCAAGGTCCTTCTGGTGTCCATTTGTGCACCCGAAGCTTGGTATTCCCAACCAGATATATACAAGCAAGATATTTTAGGTAGCACATGGACAAATATTATTTTTAATATCATTTCTGGAAGAATAATTTTATGTATTAAAATTATAATTAACACACCATACATGCAATCCTGTAAATATGTCTTCTTGGGATAAGGTCAAGCCAAACTGTTATGACTAAGATTGAAGTCGTTTTTAAAAGGAGTATTAAGTAAATAATAGTTCAAGAGATCTGTAGAAAAGGCTGTGCACAAAAGACTGGTGTTTTCGTTTTATCCTATTTAGTGGAATTTAAAAACCGACTTAACAATCACGTTGCACAATAAGGGAACGGAGGCCTGGTGTGGTAAGTGCCCTGAGCATTCCCAGTAGCCAGAGGCAGATGGGGAAAGTCTCCTGGTTATCAATGAGTTTTCAATCGCACCATTAGTCGTCTTGCTTTCTACATGTGCACTTTTAACCACAGAAAGTTTAAAAAAGAGTCCATCTGTTTTCATTTTGGGAGCAGAGAAAACCAGCAGTGACTTCACCTGGCCAGTTAGATCACTGTCATTTTACAAGGACTTGTATAAGTATTTTCCTTAGGCTCTTCTCACTGCTTATAAACAGAGACAAATTTTTCAAGATGCTTGTCATTCCTCTCACATTGTTGGAGATCTGCTTGTGTATAGACTCAGGAAATGATTTGATGTTCTCCTCTGGGAGTTTATTCTGTTTAGCCAGAATCAAGTTTGCACGGTACGAGGCTTCTTTCAATTTGGATTGACATTGTTCTTGCTTGTCTGGCTGCCAAGTGGAAAACTAATGCTGTAAAAATATGAAGGCGATCTTTAAATCCTCCACAGGGGTCAGCCCATCTGAGGAGCACTGTGCTCGATTCTGACCCCATCCCTTTCAGGGGGACATGGGTATAAGGAACTATGTCCTGAGAAAGGGTGACAGGAGCCTGTATGGAGAGAGTAACAGCTGAAGGACCAAGTGTTGGCTGGCCTGCAGAAGGAAGGCGCAAGGCCCATTCCAAGGTCACTGCTTGCAGGTATTTGAAGGGCTGTAATGCAGCAGGGCAGGGCAGGGCAGAGCGGGGCAGGGCAGAGCGGGTCAGGGCAAGCATCCATACTGCATATCTGCAGAGCCCAAAGCTGCAAATGCCACCTGTTACCTCAGGGCCAGGAACACAGGGGTGGGTGGGCAGAAGGCAGAGGCTCCAGGGATGCAGGAATGCAGGCTGATTTTTAAAATATGAAATGGTTTGATTTCCAAAGAGTGGCGATGCATTTCAAAGACTTTTGAAACATTGTGTGGCCAAAATAAACGCACCTGTAGTGATCAGGCCCTGCGGACTACCAGCTTGTGATATCCGCTTCTACCAGCTTGTCGTATCCAGCTTGGTCATGAGCTATTTTCATGCTGCTGGCTGCTGCTCCAGTTCATGAGCCCAAGTGTGGATCCTCCTTTCTTGTGTGGCAGCTCCTGGGGTGTGATTCTGTGCCCAGGGCTCAGGGTATACAGGCACATAGGGGAGTCTTTTCACCACTCTTCGGTGGAAGAAGTATGACATAGGACCAAGAACTCTAAAACTCTGAGGGCCAGGGGACTCCTTCTGGATAAAGGACGAGTCAGGCAATTCCAGGGACCATGGGGGAGGTGGGTGGCACCTGGCAATGCCCTTGTTACAGAGGCACACGCTGCGAGTTCTCACGCCACCTCTGCAGTCTCCTAGCTGTGTGTCCTTGAACAAGCAACTTGTCTGGGTTTGTCTCCTCCTCTCTTAAAGGAGATGGGATGGGATCAGCTTCCATGATTTTATGAGAGTCACTCCTCCTCTTCCTCAACCCTGCTCCTGCAGGACTTCCAAGTCCGCTCACTGTCTCTTTGTGTTGTGTGTTTCCACCAATCCCAAGAACTCACTCTGAGGAGCCAGAGTTAGCCAGTCTGGGTCAAGTTGCCCTTTCCTACCACCCTGAGGCTCTTTCTGCTCTGAAAGTCTTTCTACTTTCTCTACTCATGCGGCCTGGACTCAACCCCTCCCTGGCCAGCCTTCTCCTGACTGTAGGCCAGGTGTACTCCCCAGGAACATGCGCCATTCCATCAGACAATTCATCATAGTTGTACTGCTCACTTATGTATGTGGCCATCAGATCACTATCACGTTGGGTTAGATTATCCTGCTGGTCCCTTCCAGCCTTGATAGTCAGTGATTCTGGGATAACTAACCATCCAGGGGCAGCATTGTGATTCTCTGGCTTTATTTCTGCCTCACACACCTGAGAGAGTACAACCCACACTTAGCAGGAAACTCAGGATGAGAAATACTGATGAATAAGTTAGATGCATGAACTTGGTATTGACAGTCCCTCTTGACACTTGATAGATGAGGGACTCTTTGGACAAGCCCTACATTTAGAAGGCAGATCTTTATTTTGTCCACCAACTCAGATGTTAATCCCTTCAAAAAACATACTCACAGACACATCCAGAATAATGTTTCACCAAATATCTAGTCAGCCCATGGTGCAGTCAAATTAACACATAATATTAGCCATTACTCTCTATTACAGATGAGAAAACTGAGGCCAAGTGTGAATTGGTTAAGCAGATTGCCATCTTTTTTGTGAAGGACCCTCATCCCTACCCACTGGAGGCCTGGCCCTCTTCTGAATAAAGGACACTCCTGTACCTCCATTGATCTGGAACATTGGTACAAAGGGTAATTCGGGAAGTCGACTTGTCTGTGTTGAGGGATGCCTAGAGAGTTGGCGAAGCATTTCTTTTCGGTATGTCTGTGAGCATGTTACCAGGGAAGACTGGTATGTGAATCAGCAAACTGAGGAGGAAAACCCGCCCTCCTTGTGGGGACCCACCCAATGGGCTTCAGGCCTGGGTGGATCAGGACCCTTAATGAAGGGAGAACACCTGGCTCTTCTTTCCAGAGTGGGCACATTTCCCCTGCCTCTGTCCCTGGACGTCAAACTCCGGTTTCTTTGCACCCTGGGAATTGAACCAGTTGCCTTCTGTGGGCTCTAAAGCCTCTGTCCTTCTTGGCTCAGAAGTTTCCAGTCTGCAGGCTTCTGTGGTAGGAACTTTTCCACCTTTGTGGATTGGGTGAACCTATCTTACGTATATATATGCCTCACGAACTTAATTTGTTCTATGATTTTGGAAAAGAAGGCAACATTTGTGTTTGTGTGGGAAAGGTGGCTGTGGTCATGTTTGATACCAGATGCAGAGTTTGCAAGCAAAAACAAATTTTGCCAAACGCTTCTGTTTGAGAACCAAATTGCAAAAAAAGCATTTGTGAACTGAGGTGCCATGGTAGATATATTCTACATGTACATCTGCATCTCTATTTATATCTATAGATCTACATCTATACGTCATCTATATCTATATTTATCCATATGGCTCTTTCTTTAGAGAACCTTGATGAATATCATGGAAATAGGAGTAGCTGCCCCTCCCCACAGTTCTCGGGAGAAATGTTGGGCATATTGGTTGCAAGCATACAATACATGAAAGCCACAGAAATATTTTGAAATCTCAGGTCAGAGCATCTTTAGGACATAGATTCTAGCTGGAATGTTTGATATTTAGTCTCTTTACCCATTGGCACCCTACCTTAAAAGACTCAAGGTGACATGAGGCCAAAGGCTAACTCGACCAGAGGTGCTTTTGCCCCCAGGGGGCAACCTGTATTGTCTAGAAATGAGGTGCTGCCGGCACCTAGTGAGTAGAAGCCAGGAAGGCTGCTAAGTATCTTTCACTGCACAAAACAAGCCTCGGAACAAAGAAATACCCAGTGGAAATCATCAGTTGCAGGTGAAACAGTAACCAGTAGTGTGTCTCTATCATCTTGTCATCATAAATCCGAAAGTCCACATACATGTAATCCACTGACAAGCAGCACAAAGGCAATGCCATGGCACAGGCTTCCAGCCACCAGCCAAGCTGACTCACCCCCTGGAGGCTGACTTACTGGAAAGGGGAAACTAACATTTGATCTACGCACGACTTTTCAGGAAAGTAAAGCTTCAGGAAAACTGGGTGTCCCTGGTGTCCTATACAGTACAATCATGAAGCGTGACATACATTTGTGTCCACACCCTATTCCTGCCTAAGCTTTCCAATACTGAGCGATTCCTGCCCCACAAAACGCTAGCAAAATGAGAGGCCAAAAGTGGTGGGCAGCAGGGAAATGGCATGAAGCTGGACGCTATGCTGTGCCACCAACTAACTGTCCAGGTGGATGCACTTTCCCTTCTTTGGCTTTAACATCTTTGTCAGTGAAATGAGAGAGTGGGACGAAATGACCTTGAACATGCTCTTTCTTTCAAATAGTGCTGAAGCTCAGGAAGTTCAGATTGGCCTTCCCTCATGGGTCCCGATGCAATGCTCTCAGCCACTGTGCTAGACAGAATGTACAGAACTTGGGGCCGCCACCTTGGGAATTAGAGAATTGGACAAAACTGTATTGGAAATTCTAGCTCTTTCTCTTATTCGTGTTGAACTCCTGGAAAGTTACTGAAATGGAAATCGTGTGGCTAATACTCGCCTGAATGGGCTGATGTAAGGTTACATAAGATATTGCTTGAATAATCTCTCACACAGAATAAACATTCTGCTAAATGGAAACTGCTATTATTATTATTACTATTATTATTTGACAGGAACTGCACTAGTGAGTTAAAAAATGATTCAGAAATAGTTCTCACAATAGAAAAATTTCCCATTCACCAGAGGAACCCGGCGAGCAGCACGGAGAAGGATGAAATGTTAATTAGAAGAAGCCTGACACCTTGGGATGCAGGTAGAATTTGTGTTTAGAAAGAAGTGAATCCCGACTGGAGAGTCAGAGAAGGCTTTGACTGGTGGGAAAAGTGAAGTGCGGGGCACAGGCACTCCAAGACACGTCAGGCAGTGACCTCTCCTGAAACGCTGCCTGGGTCTCAGGCCTCGTCCTGACCTTTCTAAAGAATAGTTAAATGGTACCAGCAAGTTCTTTCTGTGTTCTACATTCATCTAGATGTGGAGTTGATTGATCACATGGAATACTTTATATTCTGCCTGACCCTTTTACTAGAAAAATAAACAACAGAAATATGGGGAAAAAAAGCAAACAAACCACTGAGTACATCCTGTGTGCAAGAGGAGCACTTGGTAGCAGTTTGCAAGTGCACAGACACAGGGGGAAAAGCCAGAAAGGAGAAGGAAAATTTGTCATGTCTCTTCTAAGCAGAAATGCAAAAAAAGGAATTTAAAGAGTCCAATGTGTTTCTCCTAACCCTCTGTTTGCTCCACGCAACTCACAAGATGTGAATGCCCAGCTACCCACAGTGCTCTCAGAGAGCAGGGCAACAGTCAGACTGGAGTGAGGAAAAGGAGTAAGGGAACTGAAGCCAGTCGACAGCGATGATATAGAACCGCAGACTCGTGCTGACATTCCGGCCCCCTTGTTTAAACGAAGCAGCAGGATGAAAAATCCTGCCCACTTTTGGCATGAGCAGACCTGCACTATGGTCCCACTTTTGCAATGCACCTGTTGAGGTGCATCCTGTACTTCTCAGGATGCAATTGGATTAAACAGGAAGCTGCAGATAAAGGGACTATTGTTAAATGCAAAGTGTTCCATATAAAATAAAGAAATTGTTACTGTTGATATTTTCAGCTTTGTTTTTTGTTTTTGTTTTTGATTTTGGTCGGGACAAGTTACTGAGGATCAAACCCAGGACTTCAGACATGCTAGGCAAGTGCTCTACCACTAAGCCATACCCCTAGTCCTTTTTAAATTTTATTTTGAGGCCAGCTCTCACTAAGTTGCCCAGGCTGGTCTTGAGCTTGCAATCCTCCTACTTCAGCCTCCCAAGTAACTGGGATTCCTGGTGTGCACCATCAAGCTCATAATTTTTAAAGGTGAGGAAAGTGAGGCGTAGAGGCAAAGGTCTTTGCTGGGTTGATCGGCAAGGTCTGCCGTGGACTGATGGCAGATGTGGATGTTCTGACCCTCAGGTGGGAGGGTCAGATTGCTTTCAGGGATGGACTGCACGCAGGTCTGGGCCACCTGAGAAGTCCGGCCTCTCTGCTGCAGCCATCTTCAACTACGGGAGCTGGGCTGGGCTGACAAACACAGCCAGAGGCATATCCGGTATGTATTTCAGCAGCCCCTCCTGTGAGGACGCCAAAACACGCAGGTTTGTTGTGGAAAGCCCAGGGGAGGAGAGAGGAAGAGCTTGGAGAACATGTGGGAAATTGAGCCAGCCAAGAGAAATGAAAAACACATTAACTGGTGTGAAGGGAAGAGGATGCAGAGACACAATCCATAGCTTTAAATGTTTCCGTCATCTGCGCCAGAAAGGTGAGAGCGACCTTCTGCAGGCCCAGTCCAATTCCAAAGTCCAGGCAGCTGTAGCAAGATGCCTCTGCCTCCTGTGTCAAAACGCTGCACGGATGATGACTGTGACATCACTGCCATGCAAACACGCAGGGTTCCCACAGCTTGGCTTCTAGGTCGGTCTGCGGCAAGGATGCCATGGCCTGGTGACAAATTTTTTTGAAGTAGGGTGGCTTTCCTGCCAACAGCCTGTGGTTTGTTGATCAAAGCAACTACCTTCCTTGAGTCTCTGACTCTCCAGCGAGGTATCTCGTGGAAGAGTTATGAAGACCTTTCTAGGTTTAAAAATGTGAGAGATGTGGGAGAGGAAGAAAACAGTACAAACATTTCTTCAGTCGAACCCGTTGCCAAGGACTGTCTTACATATTTTATACTTATCATCGTCATCAGCCTGTATGGTTTCCCTTTAAGGGACGTGTTATTATTTCTGTTTAGATAGGAAGAGTATGAAGCTCAGAAAGATTTGGGACTTTTCAAGGTCACACAGTCACAAAGTTGGGATTCAAAGTCATGTCTGTTGCCCTTCAAGACCATGGTAGACTGTAGTAATCAATTTATTTGCCCTCTCGAAGTGACGTCGTAGAACATGCACCTGTTTTCTTCCTGAGCCTGTCCCCTGTTCCAGCTGTGGAGATTTTAGAGGAAAGGATGTAAGAGATGTGGACAAGCAGCACCTCATACTATCTCAAAAGATCCAATCGTGTGTACCTCTTCTGAGCTCCATGTTCATGGATGCTGCCTTGGTATTTAGAAATTAGCCAGGACACAAGTATCTACATCACGGAAGTAGGAAAAAATAGAAGCCAGGGACTCAGCCCTCACAGCCAGCCACCTTGGTGGGACACCGCTAGAACTGCCTCATTTTCCTCTCTAGCTAGGACAGTTGGCATTTGGAAATGTGACATTTCTAACCTGACATTGCTGTGACATCTAGGCACACCTCGTCGTGTTGAGCTAGGTTGGAGCAGTGGGGATATTATAACCTGAACCACCGATAGGAGTTGAGGAGGACCCTCCAGGCACATAGGACTTCTAGTGATTTCAGCAAGTTGCCTGAATGCTTCTGATAACCACCACAGTATGAAAACTCCTTATCTAAACTGCAAACTGGAACTGAAGATCTCTTCCTTGACCTTTCTTATGGAAGGAAGCGTAAATGAACAAATGAAATCATGTTCTGAATGGCAGCTGTCCTCTATGCACGCCTCTGTGGCCCCACTTTCTTTCCTATAAGAAGGGGATAAGTCTTGCCTTACCTGGAGGATGCTGAGAAGGTGGTTCTCACGAATGATTTTATAAGTGGTGAAACTGTACAACTCCGTGGCATTGTGATGACAAAAATAGAAGGATGCTTCTCAGCTCTGTGTTCCTTGGAGTGCTGGGGAACACCTTCCTTTCAGTTTCTGCTCCCGCATCCTATTTTTGAACCTGGCAAGTTTTGGTCTAAGGATTAAATGACTGATGGAGCCAACCAACCTGTGCAACTGCCCTAACTCCGGCATTCCCGGCAGCTCTGCTCCTAGAAGCAGCTGACTTTCCCCTCCGAGTGCCAGCCACAGCCACAGCCACAGCCAGAATTAAGAGATGTTGCCATCCCTTCCTCCTTTCCTGTTTGCTGCCCCGAACCTAGTTAACTTTATGTAGTGGATGTCCTACCTCAAGAGGCTACTTGGTTTTAATTTAAACATATCGCTTTCTCCCCTGAGTTTGGAGTACGGCCAGCCCAGTCCAGCCAGTGAAGTCTCCTGGGCATAAATGAAATTAGTGTGAGGCAGAGGCTAAAGTCCTCAGGGACCCTTGCTGTGATCTTGCCAGCTGAGATAACTTCTCTGGATCTCCACTTCCTCACCTGGTGTTTCCCGATGGGGAGCTGTTGGCATTTTGTGTGAGGTGCTTCTTTATTGTCCTGGACATTGAGAGAAGTTTACCATTCCAGGCTTTCAGCTACTAAATGCCAGAACCTCTTTGTCACTGTGACAGCACCAGACATCCCCATACATTTCCAGGTGGCTTTAGGGGACAGTTCTGCTCTGGGATTGCATTCTGGAGGCCTCAGTTTCCTCATTGACAAATATACCAGAGAGAATCCCCAAACTGAGGGACCTTCGCTCGCCCTCAGGTACAGCCTGGGACTGGAAGCAGAGGCTGAGTGTGCTCTGCTCTGCTTGGACCAATGCTCTGCTTCAATTTATTCAATTTACAGCAGTTCTACAAAATGACTTGTCTGGAGAAAACCTCCTGTGGCTAGAAAAAGTGTGAAAACCACTGTGCTGGACCGGAGCTTGCTAAATGACAGCCCCAAAGCCCAGCACGCTCTGCAGACATATTTTGTTTGGCATGGGATTTTGAGATGGTTGGAGTTAACGTTTAAAAATCTGTATTTTAGGCTTTTGGAAAAAATAAAAACAAAAAACAAGAGGACAGGAACAGCTGGCAACACGGAGCTCAGATTTCTGCAGGGCAGCAAGGGCCAAGTTGACCGAGGCTGTTCACCGAGGTGGCGCCCGCCCTGCCTCTCACTGCCTTGACTTGTCTGGCCCCGTAGGATCCGAGTGTGCAATGCTTGGATCAGGGCCATAGCTGTCAACCTGGAATACCTAGAGACGCCTTCAAGTTCCATGCTGGAGCCCTAAACCAGACCTTCGCTGTGTTTGGGGGTGGGGTGCAGGTTTTAATACTTTAAGTAGCTCCCGGGTGATTTTACTGAGTGGGCAGGCATGAGGACCAGAGCACTCTAGCTGCTCTCGGGTGGAAATCTTCCCTCAGGAGCCCAAACTCACAGAGGAGTCCCTGCTCCCTCTCCTCATGGCCTCGAGGGTCCCTCAGCCTTTCTCTCCTGATGTTGTCCAGATGCGTTCCCATCAACCCTCTCACCCAAATCAGGGAGTTCTTACTTGGCAAAACGTTCGTCCTGCCTCCAACCAGGCTTGGTGCTTCCTGACTGCATCCAGTCAGTGTTCTGTTAGGCTGCAGAGGCTCGGACCCCTCTCCTGGAGCCTCAGCCACACTCCTAAACAAACTCCTCAAGCCCTGTGCTCACCGGCTCTCATCAGCCTCTGCCACACTCCTGCTTCGCACCGCATCTGGAATGACAGCTTCCAGGACCCTCCTCTCTGAACTTCGTTTTCGAAAGTGTCAGAAAGCGACCTGTGAAACGGGGGTTCCCAGCCTCAGCACTTTTGACATTTGTGCCTGACCGATCTTTGTAGGGGCTGTCTTGTTCACTGGATGTTGTTAAAAGAATCCCTGACCTCTGTGTTCCTTGTGGGCAAAATCACACCCATTTGAATATCACTACCATAAAGCAATTCAAGCTCTTACATTTTCTTCAGGTGTGGATGAAATGCTAATATTCCAGTTCTCATGCCATCAATTTGCTGTGTAATCCTTGTGTTTTAGTTACTTTTCTCTCACTGCTGGGGCAAAATACCCGACACCCAAAGTTAAGGGAAGAAAGGTTTATTTAGCTCACAGTTTGTAGAGGTTTCAGTCCACAATCAGCTGGGTTCAAGGCAGGGTGGAGTGGCAGACAGGCAGAAAGCAGCAAGGTAAGAAAGGGGCCTAAACAGCTTCTTCCTGTGCCTTATGTCTTACCCAGGCTGCCAGGATTAGGGTGGTGCCAAACCAATCAGTTGACTGATTTAAGAACTCCACGCCCTTAATTCCAGCATCACATACTCTAGATTCACCTCTGAAAACGCCCTACCTATGACAGAATGAGTCTCTGGGGGGACATTTGGGCACAAACCATGACACCCTGGGATGCCCTCTTACCTTTACAGTCCTCCCTCCACATCTGTAAGTGGGCTGATTCCAGAGCCCCTTGAGGATATCAAAATCTGCGGATGCTCAAGTCCCTTGTATAAATTGACATTGTGTTTGAATACGAGCTACTCACATCCTCCTGTATACTTTAAATCATCTCTAGATTATGTACAATGTATAATACCAAATTGCTCTATTGCATTGCTCAGGGAATAGTAACAGAAAAATGTCTATATATGTTCAGTATAGGTACAATTTTCTTTTTCTGAATATTTTTGATGCTAGGTTGGTGGGATTCATACATACGGACACCGTGGAAATGGATGGCTGACTATAGAATAAACAAATCTCTTCCATCCCACCGACCTCCGATGTTCATTGCCATCTTAATTGTGTATCCAAAGTTGGCATGGTGGCCCGTGCCTGTAATCCCAGCTACTCAGAAGGCTCATGCAAAATTGTTAGTTCAATGTTATCTAGGCAACACGGTGAGACCCTGTGTCAAAATAAAATAAAGAAAGAGAAAAAGAAAAAATAATAATGGCATGGCCATTAACTCAGTTGTTTAAAAATTGTAGAAGTCTTCTCTGGTTCCTTTGGTTCTTTCAGTTTAGATATCCAAGTGATCAGTGCATCTTACAGGTTTTACTTCCCAAATATATCAAACCCTTCCAGTTTTTCCATCTTCATCTATGCAAGTTTTGTCTATCATTTGCCTTTGGTCTTGACAATTGTAATAGCTTCATTCTCTCTTCCAACCATATTACTTACTGTATCTTTAAGACATGTAAACCAAATCATGTGACTTACCTGTGCAAGAGCCTTCTCATCCTTGGAATAAAACCAAAACTCCTTACTAGGCCCATGAGACTGATCTGACCCCAGCCAACTCTTCCAGCTTTTCCCAATATTACCCTTCCTTTATTTCATTTCCAGCAAATATGGCTGCCTTCCAGCCTATAAATGCACCAAACACTTTTCTGACTCAGGGCCTTTGCATAGCCCATTCTTTCTGCCTATCATCATTATTATATTTTTTTTCTTTTTTTTTTTTGGGGTGGTGTCATCATTATTATATTTTTACACCTTGGTTTCTATAGTCATTTTTTTCCTCAAGATTCAGATTTCATTTTAAGTACGACTTTACCTACTCACCACTTAAGTTATCCAATATCTAGTAAATAAAGTGAGTGAATCCATTATATTATTTATACTTTTCAACCAACCTCTATAGATTATTTATTTATTAGTTTCCTTGCCATCAGGCATCATACGCCACTAGTATATGTGATATCAAGTACATCGTGTGTATCACTGCATCTTGGGTTTTAGCACAGTGCTTTCCTCATGGCGTATGCACAATAAATCACTGTTGAAGGAATCCACTAATAGATAAGCAAGCAGCATCCGAATGCAGACTTCGGGCCCTGTAGCAGTGATGACTGACATTCTTCCCGCTCTGATATTTCAAGATGCCACAGGCTCTGGATCAGTAAAATGTCAATTCACAGTGAGCTGCTGGGAATTCCATGAGTCATTGAGGGAGTATTACTGTCTCTGTACTGCTGTGACCATAATAGGCCTTCTGGGGTGGAATGACACTGATTTCTTAGACATCAGAGCTAGAAGGAAGCTTGGAGGCTAGCAAAGCACAGTTTCTTCATGGGAAGACAAGAATGCACCATTCCTTACCATTTGGCAGAAAATCATATTAAAAGTTTAAAAAGATAAGACCACTCTTGCCCAGAGGATGGAACCACCTTGAACCATTGGTTCTGCTGTCCCATGGGCCAGGCACCATGGCACAGTGAGCACCTGGCACTTTAGCCAGAAAATCCGGCCATGGCCTGGACTTGGCGCAAGTAGAAAGAAATAGATCGAACCATATGATTTTCACCATAGTCCTGAATTTGGCAGAAAACCTGGTTTCCAAGAGTTTGTGAGGCTTTCTTACATCTTGTATCAAAGACGAATTGAGTTATTTAGGAACCTTTTTACCCCTACTTCTTCGACTTCAAATAGATATTGCTTAGTGCTAAGCTTTCATTATCTGTCCATGAAATTGAGCAGTCAAATATTGTTAGAGAGAAAAGATAAAAGACGACAAGGAAGAAAGGATACATAAGAATAATAAGAAAGGAAGAAGGCCTGGTGAGAAGTACAAATTTTTACAGGAGATTAATTTGAGACCCCCCCAGTTCAAGGAAGAGGGGACAGGTCGAGGGAAGAGTGAGGGTCCTCCCAGGCTCTGTCTCCCTCTGACAGGAATTTGGCACGGGACATGGTGCCAGTCCCTTTCCCTCTGTGGTGCTCTGTAAAATGGAAAGTGTGCAATAAATGGTCTCGAAATAATTTCCGGAGCTCTAGTTATTTGTTGCCTTCTGAATCAAAGCCACAGATCTCCGAACAGCACCCAGGCTGTGCTCTAGCATCCTTTGCCTGGTATGTCAGTTTAGCCAAACTCAGTAGGGAGCACCTGAGGGCCATGGGCCAGTACTCTGGCTGAGATCACAGAGAGCAAAATTAAGAGGGACTCTGCTTCATTCAGGTAACTAGCTGGGGTGCTGTGGATTTCCTGGTGACCCCTGAGTACCTCCTTAGAGCTTGAAGTCCAAAACATGTTGGATCAAAACCAGGAATAAAAGACCTTACATTTGTGTATACGTGCTTTTTGAAGATTATAAAATGCTTTCACATACTTCCTTTCACATGAATCTCATAACAAACCCCAGAGGTGTTATTCTTCTCAAATTACCAACAAGGAAATTAAGTCTTTGAGAGACTAAGTGATTCGCCCAAGGTCACCCACCAGGCCAGTCAAGTGCTTCACGCTGTGCTCGCCACTCCCAGGACTG
The DNA here is from genome assembly GCA_004026905.1 of Hystrix cristata. Lineage (NCBI taxonomy): Eukaryota > Metazoa > Chordata > Mammalia > Rodentia > Hystricidae > Hystrix > Hystrix cristata. Next base: position 52,235 of record PVJO010004752.1, read on the forward strand.
GGCGCTCCAGGCTGTCTTCCCTGCTGGCTCAGGAAGGTTTGGCTAATGGGAGTCAATGACAGGAGACTGCAGGTGAGGAGAGGAGAAGCTGGTATTTCTTCTCTTTTCTCTCCGTCTCCTGGGGCAACTCAGCAGTGGCTTCACATCCTGGGCATCTCCAGAACCAGCCAGCTATCCTCCCTTCCCAAATCTGGTAACACCACCTTCTCTTGTGTTCCTCCAGGCTCAGGAGTAGTAGCAGCTTCCTGCAGTTGTTGATCTCTGTGGTGCCCCACCCACTGTTCAGCGTTCCCATCACCTGCACCTCCATTCCCTACACAGCAGACCCCCCCCCCGTCCATGGGGGACATGTTCCAAGGCCATATGAAAGTGGATCTTGGGTAGTACCAGGAGTAGTACTGAACATAACAGATAACTGAGACAACTACTAAATGACTAACAGGGTGAAGGTACGGTATACAGTGTGGATACACTGGACAAAGGATGACTTATGGTCTTGGGTGGGCTAGAGAGGGTTGGAGCAAGATTTCATCACACTACTCATATGAATTGTTTCTTTTTGGAATTTTCCGTTTTATAGTTTTGGACTATGTTTTGATTACAGGAACCAAAAGTGAAAGAAAGTGAAACCCGTGGTAAAGGGAGAATTGTATATTCAATTTCTTGTATGGAAAGGCCTAAAATGGCTTCTAGAAGTATAGCAAAAACAGATCCTGAGAGCTTACCAAATATGTACAGGTGTATGGACATGCATTTCATTACAAAATAGGGAGAGCCTCTTTGTCTGGAACTGAAGTTACATACCTTTAGATCTCATGGTTCTAGTGCAGTGTCTGACATACAGCAGCCACCAGTAAATATTTGCTGACCTAATATGTTTGTTTGGCAAAAAAACCCAGCCAGAGTGACTGATTAGTGTATCTTTGTATCTCTAAGTGTTTATTAGACTCAGACATAGGAAATATAGGTCCTTCTAGTATATAAATTGTACCAGTGCGCTATTCTGCTGCATAATGTAGAGCCACTCAGTGGAAACTACATCATTCTTAATTTCTACAGGATCACTGGGCTTTGAATCACAGAAGTTATTTTACATGAGAAGATATTAATTAGCTAAAACTTGGGCAAAATTACAAGTGCCAGAAAAAGAAAGTGGGTGAAAACTGGATGAAAGACATGGGAAAAGACAGATGGAAGCATTTTTTAACATCATTTGCATTTCCACATGCTTATGCAGCAAGAGTTTAACAGATCTGGTTGACAGGGCTTGGGAGACCTGGTCATAGCCTCTGAGCTGCTACCGACTTTCTGTGTGACTTTGGATGTGACACTTCTCTCTGGCCTTCAGTTTCCCCATTGGTAAAAAGATGAGGTAAGATTAAATGATCTAAGATCCAATAGCTTATAGGCATCTAGAGAATGAAGCCTAATTTTATTATCGCATCAAATAAGACCTTACCTAATCTGGTCCCAACTCACCTTCCCAGCCTCACCTCACTCAAGATCCCTCTAAGGGACCTGCTCAGCCGGCTGCTTGCCAAACTTGGCCTTGGCCACCCTGCTTCCTCTGTTTCTTTTCTCTGGTCTACTAACCCCATTTTGTGGTTCTGCTTATTCTTTCTCCTCTGTGCACTGTCTCAGATTCCCCCTCCTTTGGGATGAAAGTAACAAGATCCCTTACCATTAAGAGCAGTGTGGCATGATGGTTAAGAGAGGAGACTCTGGAGCCGGTATGGCGGCCTTCAGCCCTGGGCCAGTAACCTATTAGTCATGTGGTAGGGGGCATGTTATTTACTGGCCATGCCTTGGTTTCTTCATCTACAAAGTGTAGATATGATAGTGCTTACATTCAATTTATTAGGTGGAAGCACCTAGCTGATTCCCATTTTCCTGGTGGGGCACAAGATAAATTACTGGCTGGGGAATAAATGTTATGGGAACCACAAACATAATAGGAGTTAACAGACACAGCACAGCACTCTGTGTGTGTGTGTGTGTGTGTGTGTGTGTGTGTGTGTGTGTGTGTTGTTTTCCTATTAAATAGCAAGAGTCTTTCCACTATGACCTAAGCTTATGTATTTTTGTCTCTCCAGATTCTAGTATAGTGATTGACATGGCAGCTACTACTAAATGTTCTCCGACATTGAATCCTGGCAGGAATTAAATTAGGTAATACAGTCTGTGCCTAGAACAGTACCTGACACACACAGATTCACAGCATGCAACTATTATAATTTTGAGCTATTATTCATGTTCCACAAGGCTTTGTACTTTAATATTAAGCCTGTGGTTATGTTGTCTTATTATTATTATATTTTTGTATCTTCTATTAGACCATGAAAGTGTCAAAGATAGTATGCTGCTGTGGACTGGACTGTGTTATTATGTTCCTTCAAAATTCATGTTTTCAAGCCATAATCCCTAGTTTTTCAGAATGTGACTGTATTTAGAGACAGAACCTTTAAAGAAGTGACTGAGTTAGGATGAAGTTGTTAGGTTGGTTCTTAATGCAAACAGACTGGTGATCTTTTGGGAAGGAGGATGTTCAGAGAGACATGAGCTGTGCGTGTGCACAGAGAAAAGCCCCTGAGATGGGGCAGCAAGAGGGTTGCCACATGTAAGTGCTGGCTCAGAGGAAACCAAGCCCTCAGGCACTTAGATCTTGAATCCCAGTCTCCAGAACGGTGATAAAACACAGCTTTCTCTTGTTTAAACTACCTGGTTGTGGTATTTTGTTATGGCAGCCCAAGCAAACCAATACAAACAGTAATAGAGCATCCTTTATGACCTGGTTTGTGTAGTAGGCCATAGAGAGCTGAGAAAGGCAGGAAACAAAAGAGGCTTCTGCTCTCACAAAGCTTATAGTTTAATGGGAGAGACTGACAATCAGAAGATGACACAGCCAAGGTGATAAGAGCCAGAAGAGAGAGCCTGCACGCTCAGAGGGTGCCAAGAGCAGAGTGGCATGGGGGCTGATGAGAAAAGGGTGTTCAGTCACGTACTGTTGAATCCCCAGCACTGTCCCAATCCTGTGCCCAGGGCCGACACTGGCTGGCTCTTATTGAAGGCCGCCATCTCTCAATCCCGTGTGTGAAATAACACGACTTCTTTGGATTCAAGTAAAGGGAGCCTGGGGCCAACTCTGCTAAGTGTCAGCTGCTTATTGGTCTGACAGGAGCTAGGGCAGCAGAATAACTGATGGTTGAGGAGGAAGAGGAGGTGGGTTCTCACCTCGGCCCTGCCACAAACTAGTGGTTAGCTGGCGCCATGCCCTTCCCCCTTCTAGGCCTCCATTTCCTCCTCTTCGGAAAGGAAGAGGTTGAAATACTTCATCTCTTAGGTTCCTCCTGGCTCTGTGAAATCTTTCCGAGGTCTAGTTCGTGAACACCCAACCAACACTGCAAGGAGGAAAGAGGGGACAGAGGAAGGGAGGGAAGGGGAAGAAAGAGACAGAAAGAAGAAAGTCAGCAGTAAAAGCGGAAGACAGAAGAATAAGCTAAGAACTTGACTGCTGGTGGGGCCCCGCCTGTGCCCCTTTTCTGCAGCTCCCCTGGTGGTTCAGCTGCGTCCTACAGGGCCAGCTACCCAAACTGTGACTGCACCAGGCCGTATGAACATGAGACAATTAGTCAGCTGTGCCTGCAGTTTGATCTCTTCTGCATAATGGGGGGCAGTGACACTATGTCACAGAGGTGCCACATGGATCAAATGAGACAGTGGTTTGTACGTGTTAACATGGAACCTGGTAGATACACTTTTGCTGGTGTTATTTATAGCATTAGTGAAAGAGAAGAATTGGATAAATGACCACTAAGATTTCCAGTTTTTCTTTAAATTCATAGACTTATAATAAAATTATGGGCGAATCATGACTTCCGTAATGCCCAGAGCCCAGTCTGGAATCCCAGCATGGAAATCAGGTATCTGTGTGCAACCAGTGTGTGTGGGATGCCCAGGACAGGATCTGGGGAGCCACAGAGGTGACTCTGGGCCTCCTTTTTCCTTATTGTTCCTTTTTCAGACTATGCTCACTTAGCTGTAGGTTTCACAGAAAGGTTTTCTTTAGTGCATCGAGATAATTCAAAGAACAGAAAGGTCCCGGGGAGAAGGCATCACTGCAGAAGAAAGCCTAGAGAAGCAGCTGAATTTGAAAACGTGACAGAGTGATAAGACACGGGAGTTTCCGATTCTCCAAAGTGGTGGTGGGGAGGAGAGGGCCAAATTATGCCAATAACAGCAAGAAATCAGGAGACGGTTGGGTGAAGAAGGTGAATGAGAACCCTGGCTGGAGGTCTAAGACTCGAGGCTGAGGGGTCAGAGCTCATCATGCCGGGTGTAGGAACCTCTGAGGTTTCTGACCAGAAGAGCGATCAGCTTATTGTTTGACTTTAGATCAGAAAAGATGGTCGTGTTGGGAACAACCAGTCAATTTGAAGTGGGCAGTGAGTTGAGGGATTACGGAAGCAGCGTGGGCGTGTGAGGCGTGGCTCCCATAATCATCAAACTGCAAATTAAGCTGTGTTCACCCTTCACAGTCCACCACGCAGACCAGGCATGCTCTCATCCATGTGATTCAATGAAAAAAAAAAAACCCAAAACGCTCTGCTGAACAATAGTTACCGTTACCACCTGCAGTCTGCCTGTCACTTTCTGTTTTATTTACAATTGGGTAGCTGCAACCTGGAAGCTGACTTCACGCCCCACCAATGTGTTGCAGGTCACCGAAGGAGCATGAAAGACAATTTACTAAAAGAAAGGGCAAAATCATAGAACAACTATTTGTATTGTTTCTCTTTTGTTCTGGTAATATGTTTATTTTTGTATATGCTCTAAAATAGAAATATATATTATTATTGCGGTATGTATTGATGCTGGCATAATACACACTCAGCAGAGGTTTGCTTACAAACTATTACTGCTAAGAGCACACAGCTTCAGAAGAGTTTGACAACTATGATAGAGGGTATCGCAAATTATTAAGCTGAATGATTAATCAACCAACTATAATATTTCCTTAATGGATTTCTCTCAAAAAGTATAACCCAAATCTCTGTCTTTTCACATGGTCATCTCTGGCCTGAGATGCGTTCTGCTCCAAGGTCACCTAGATCTGCACAGAAGTTACTCTGGCGTGACCTGCAGAGAGCAATGTCACCTCTCCCAGGTGCGGGGCCATCACTGTGGGTCCCTGCCTGCCTGGGCAAGAGGGAACCCCTCTTGGGGTCTCAGTTTCCTTCTTAAGTTAGTTGGTTGGCTTTATATTCCTTTTAGTTCACCAAGGTTTTATTATACATCTATGAATATTTAGAAACTCTTTAATTTTTTTTTCCCTCAGTTAACTTCTAAGAGGATTAAGAGTGATCTGGGACCTAACTCTTCTCCACCTTTAGCTCCATTCACTTGTGAAAACATTTTTAGGTTTATCTTTTTATCAGAAAGTTTTAGAAACACAAGCCCTAACTAGCCACAACTCTTTGACATAATAATTAGGTCATCAAATAAGTCACTTGCCACCAAAAGAGGCCACAGAAAGCCTACAAAATTAAAGCTGGGTTGGTTGACATTTCCTGGAAGATAATGATGTCTTTTTCCCAACTACGTACTCGCAGCTAGGAGCAGTTACAGTATTTTAAAAGTTATGCCCTATTCGAATGGTTTGGAAAGAGGATAAATCAATTGGAGAAAAAACTTAAGTTATCAGTGTTTAACAATAGGCACCTGCTAAATTTTGATATATTCTTATGAAGTATTCTACAGAGCTTTAAAAAACTATGTTGTGACATGTAGAAATACAATGTAAGGGAAAACAGTGCACAATCCATACTGTAATACAATACAGAGAGCTGGGGGTAGGGGTGGGGAGAATACTCTAAAATGTTAACAGAAGAAATATCCAGAAAGAGGAAAGTATGGGTGATTTTATTTGCTTCTTTATACCATTCTGCATTTTCAAATTTGTTCAATATGTGTTCATTTGTTAACTCAGGAAATATCTTCTCTCTCTCCATCCCTCTCTTTCTTCCTTCTTCCCTCCCCTCCCTCCTTCCCTTCCTTCCTTTCATCCTTCCTTCCTTCCTTCCTCCTTCCTTCCTCTTTCCTTCTTTCCTTCCTTCCTTCCTTCCTTCTTTCTTTCCTTCCTTCCTCCCTGTCTTCTCCCCCTCCTCCTCCTCCTTCTTTTTCTTCCTCCTCCTTCTTCTCCTCCCTCTCTCTCTCCTTCACCTTCTTTTTCTGAGGTACTGAGGATTGAACCCAGAGCCTTCATACTGAGCTATATCTTCAGCCCTTTTTGTTTTTAACTTTGAGAAAGAGTCTTACTAAGTTAATGCGTTGCTTAGGCCAGGCTAGAATTCAGCAAATATTTCCTGTGTATTATCTATGAGCCCATAGTGCTCTAGACACTGTAGGTAGAGGCAAGTCCAGCTCTCCTGCAGTTTACCCCCTGGTCAGTAGGCACACAATAAACCAGAATAACAAATATGCAAGCCCAGGGATGTAGCTGATAGTGGTACTACTGTAAAGACAGCCAGCTGGGCGATGGGAGAGTGAGTGGGCTGTGACTCTGACTTGCACAAATGCTTCCCTGAGCATCTGGGAGAACAGGCTTCCCTCAGCTTCCTTTGGGCTGCTAGTCCTCAGGGAGCAGAAGGAGGACAAGGGAACTAGAGGACAGTGTGCATGGAGGGTAAGCCCTGGCATCAGGGAACAGGTGATACCATCCCAGTACTGGGTCTGGGGAGGAGTTTGGCCTCTCTCTTCTGTGGTGGGCATGGAATGATCTTACAAGGAGAGTGGCAATTCACCACCCTCAGAGAAATGACTGGCTACAGAGTGGGAGAAACTCCTGGTAGGGGAGGCGGAAAGGAAACAGGAAGACCTGCTAGAAAAAAAAGTGCTTCCCTTTATAATTTGCCAGTTCTGTGACCCGAGTTCCTCCAACTATAACCTGGATTAGTGATTTCCAAGGTACTTCTGGTACTTAAAGACATAGCTTTTGTGTACTTGTTACCTTTGCTAAAAGGATCAATGCTTCTCAAAAACAGGAGTGAAAACTTACTCTTCTTTCAATGCCCACCATACTACCTTGTGCCCTATAAATCCAGGTAGAGCGGTACGCCGCCATGTGTTCGCATGTGTTAGCTGTTCTCAGGAGGAGCTTGTTTGGATGTGTTAGTTCTCTGCCTGAGTTTTCTCCAGGCTTCTCTATGAACTTGGTTGCTGAGGATTTTACCCTGAAGGTAATAGGGAACCATCGGGGGCTCTTTTAGCAAAGACTGACTTTTGTATTTTGGAAATTTCACTCAAGCAGCGCTGAAGGAGTTCTGGAGGGGGCCAGAAAAGAGACAGAGAAACACATTGATTTATTAGAAAATCCCTCTGGGCTTTTCTGATCTTGGAGAGAGAACTCAGGCGAAAGCAGAGACCTGTGCCCATGGGAAAGGAGCTCTTTTTTTTCCAGTACTGGAGTTCAAATCCAAGGCCTTCAGACTGAACTATAGCCTCCCTTTTTATTTTATTCAGTTTTTTAAATTGTAAGACAGGGTCTTGCAAGTTGCCCATGTTGGGCTCAAATTTGTGATCCTCCTGCCTCAGCCTCCCAGAGTGCTGGGATTACAGGCGTGCCCAGAACCACCCTCATGGCAGGCTCTCAAACACTGGGAGACAGAAAGTGTGAGACTCCACCTATTTATAGTTGGGGGAAATGAGGCACAAAGAGACAAAGTGACTCATGTGCCAAGGATTTCTGACTTTAGAGCCTCCTCTTAGCTAATGTGAAAACCAGATTCTACCACTTAAGGAGTCCTGTAGGGAGGGGGAGGGTTTCTGCTTGCACCAAAATGGAAAGGAGCTCAGGGAGGGGGGAAGAGCACCAAAGATCCTTGGCGGAAACCGTGACAAATGCTCTGGTACCTTAATTTTGACACTCCCCAAAAGGGCTAAAATAGGCTGTTGAATTTGTGTTATGAAATCAGAGCAGATCAAACAAAAGAAATAAGCAAAACTTGAGCCAGCCAGATGATAATCCTTGCGGAGAGCACGCAAATCCAAGCAAAAATAGATCAGAGACATTTTCCCAAGAGACAGCGCTTGGAGATCCTGGAACCAAGACCCTTGCATAAGAATGGAAAGGACTAAGGTTGGGGAGGGAGTTATTGTCACACTTGGAGACAGCAGATAAGCGAACTGCCAACACAGTAAGGATTGGGACTGGAACCAGCTCTCCCCACTCTGAGCTGGTGGTCATCTCACTTCCTCATAATTATCCAGGGCCTAACTATTTGCCATACAGACAGGCACAAAAGTGGGGTACAACCAAGCCATCTCAAAGGATCTTGGGCATTCTGCATGCATACACGCGCTCACACACACACACACACACACACACACATACACACACGTACTGCTTTAGGTTTGTGAGGTCTCCCCTCTACTAAGCATTGTGAACCAAGAGCAATATTTTAACACCTGCATTTCTGGTTCTGACTCAGAAGCATAGCCTGTGGAACCCACAAGCAACCCCAGGCTTGTCCAATGCCTTATTTCACAACCTTGTTTCCACAAACCAGAATCCACGGATGAGGCTGCAGGCTTACTAGAGCCAAGAGCTGAGGTACCCTGACCCAGCCACAGGGCAGTTTCTCTACTCCAGGATGTCTTCCTGAATACATGTGAATTAGCTTCTGTTTGCAAGTATGTATACTCAAAACGAAGATATTAGGAGTCTAGAAAATTTCCAACATACTGCTTTGGCTGGGGCCTGAAACCTTGGCATACTGCTTAGTGAATTTCCGAAGAATTTTAACTTCTTTGGAAGTTTGGTACAACCATGGCAGTAACAAACACAATCACTCATTAAATAAACATTTACTGAATGTCCATTATGTACTAGAATTCTCCTCAGTCCTTTTGGTACTTTTAAACTCTTTTAATTTTCCTAATTGTAAGGTGCAGTTATTGTCATTCTCATATTTTTTCAGAAGGGGAGATAAAGCTCAGAGAAACTAAGAGAGTTTCTCCAGGTCACAGATTCTAGAAGAGCAGAGTTTGGACTTGACCTTCTATTAGGTTCTTTTACGCTGTGTGCGTCAAATGCACTATTCACGATGGTGTCAGAATCTGAGGTTTATAAGCCCCCCCGGGAGGCTTGGGATGGGTGAGTGCACCATAACCAGGCCCAGATCAGAGCCGACATTACTCCCAGTAGAGAACTGATCTCCTTGAGAGGTTTATAAGACACGTGCTTGCCCATAGATGGGAAAGGAATACATTAAGGGTCTAGATGTAGGAGGGCCGGACTTAGGCTTCAGAAAAGATGTAGAACGCAGCAAAGTCTTAAAGAAAGTTCGCTACTGAAGGTCCCTCCACGTTTTATGTGAACGTGCTTTTTCACAGTGAACCTGGAGAACTTCCTACACAGAACAGGAATTTCCTCCAGTGTTCCTGACGACATTCTGTTTCTGTTTTAATGTCTCCAGGAACTATGAGTTCATTACCTTCCAGACTATTCTAATTGTTAGAAAGGTGTAGACTTCATGTTGAACCATAACTTGCCTTCCGGGTGTGTCCGTGCCTTGAGTGCTGGTCTGCCCTTCGCTTTGCAGAGACTGAGTCCTCTTCCTCCCTCCCCAGCGGCCCACTAAGCGTTTGAAGACAAGTTTCATTCTTTTCTCTCAGTGCTCCCTAAAGTACACTGATTAGAGTAGTAAGTTTGCCTGATGTTACCAGGTGTCCTCACAAAACAAACATACCAAAGCAAACAGACAAAACTCCGTAAATAGCATTTTGCAGACAAGCCAAGTTAAACCAGGTCAGCCAGGTATGCTTCCTGTAAAAATTCTCAGAATGTCTACAATGTCACTGCAGAGCACGAATTCCAAAAGGGACATAGTGGATGTGCAGTTTCCCAAACTTTTTACTTCAAAACTTTTCCTTCTTTTTCCTTTCCCCCTTTTTTCCCTCCCCGCCTCCCTTCCTTCCTTCTTTTCTCCCAGTGTGCCTTTTACTGTTTTCCATATATACTATGAGAAATGTTGGCAAAATGCTTTCTTACACAAATCTAAATTCTTGTTATGGTTTCCAAGCTAAGAAGTGAAGGTCCTTCAACTATTTTGAGACATGATGCTAAGATATTTTTCATTCTCTTTACTTTTCTTCTCTATCAGGACTGTCGGGTTAAAACAGAGGATACCCAGTTAAATTTGAAATTGAGATAAACAAAAATGTTTGGTATAAGTGTAACCTATGAAATAATTTGGACATATTTATTTGAAAATTTTTCTTTGCTTACTTGAAAATTAAAGTGTAAGTTGGAGGGGACTTGGGATTTAGCTCAGTGATTAGAGTGTTTGCCTAGCAAGTACAAGACACTGAGTTTGATCCCCAGCACCAAAAAAAAAAAAATTATAACTTGGAATTCTATATTTTTATTTGTTAAATCTGGCAATCCTAGTAGAGCTCCTAGTGCCCTCTTCCCTTGAAGAATGAGAACCTCGGAATTGGGCACAACGTTTCAGAGACAGGAGAGACCAAGATATTGAAAACATTGGGACCCATCCTAACTCTGCTTTCCCCTGAGACATTTTTAAAGGGAAAAAATCACTTTTTAAAATAGACGATTAGAAGCTAGCCTGAGCTTGACAGATATCAGATCTTTCTGAATCTACTGGCAAAATCCAGCAGCCAATTTCCCATCCCTCTGCTCTGTACATAAGTGTATTTGAATTTTCCTGAATGTTAGTATTAGGGAATTAATCCAAGCACTATTTATAACTTCCTTTCCATTGTCTGTCTCCTCCTGTAGACTGAAAGAAATTCAAAAGAGGGAGCTACTATATCTATCTTGATAACTGCTATATCCCAGTAGGTTCTGGTATAGAAAAGTGTTCAAATTTTTTTTTTAACGAATTTCTCACAGGTTGCTTGGGAAGCTCGATAAGCCAGATAAATTGACACTCATAGCAGGAGAGATTGCCGGACCTTTTCCTCAGGGTTGGAATTTGTCATCCACTCCAAATTTTCCCAAGCCTATTACTGTATACACTGCTCACTTGTGCTGAAGTGTATGTTGTACAAAACAAGAACATCTAATTGCTATGACTAAAATAAAACATTTCAGCCAAACACAAGCTGTTTTTAAGAAGTTGAATTACTTCCAGGAGCCTGTAGTTTTTACTGAGGTGTGGAACTTGGCCCTTAAATGGGCCTGGGCCGTCTCCACTGGGTGTGGGACTGGGGCACACAACACTGGGTCTTCCCACAAGGACATCATGCTTGAAGAGTGCGCGAGGGCAGCCTCAGAAGAGCCCTCGCAGCCCCAGCACTGGTGCGGGAAGCAGGCCCCTGGATTCCGGGCTTCCGAAGCCTTGCCTTGGGGAGGAAGTGTCTGGGGACGGACGTGAAGTGCTCTCGCTTTTGGGCTGAACCGCAGTTGACCAAGCTCACTGCTGCACAGCCGCAGCGGGAGCTGGCCCAGGTTGTGGCTAGTCAGCATGGAAAGCATCCTGGGGCTGTCCCTGCAGGAGGCATCTGCTTATCTGCTGCTTGGCACCTGCAGGTCCAGTGCCGGAGTGCTGACCCCAACTTCGTAAGAAAATGCCGTGGAGTGCAGAGAAGCACAGTAAGAGCCCTCGGTCTTGGGAGGGTGGCAGGTGCAGTCACACCTGTGTTATTTCCTGTGTCTGGGCACGAAGACCTGCCCCGGATTAGCTCACTGTCTTTAAGCAAGTCTCTTAGCCTTAGTCCTCTTATCTGTGAAACCAGGACAACCACGCCAACCTCGGTGCTCTTGTGAGTATTAGGCAAGATGGCAGATACAAAAGCCCTCTGGAAACTGCCAGGTGCTGGGGTCAGCCTGGGGGCTGGGACTACACGGGGTCCCCTGGAGCACTACGGTCTTCAGCAGCTTGATGCGCCTGGTAACTTGCTGCCAGGACTGCACACAAGACCACCCAGGTGGGCAGAAAGAAACGCGTCCCTTACGCGGCCTGGAGCAAAATGAAAACATTATGGAATTCCGCTTAGTTATGGAAGAAAAGAGGTTCTGAGCTTGCACTGAAAAACAGAAAATGTCAGCGGGTAGGAGTCTTTAGAAATCAAAAAATCTTTTGGGAACCTCTTTAAGGCCTGAGGATGTAAGGCTGAGGTGAGCCTTTAATTCTGCGTGAATGTTGCTATTGATCTCCTTGGAGCCTGTTACTGGCTCTGTCCAAGGCCTTGGGAAGCTCTGCTGGTAAACAGGAGTCAGATGTACAGAAGTATAGTTCTATTTCACTGAAGGGCAAGTAATGCAGGGTGCTGTGGCTGCTAAATTACTTGCTACTTCCTTAGCAGTGAGATGCTACACACACTGGAAGAAAATTGGCTAATGTGTGACGATGCGTGCACATGTGTTTATACGCCAAGGCAGCAGGGAACGCAGACAGACATCCTGGTTTCGAGCAGGCTTTCCTCCTGGTTAGGTGTATTTCTTCCTCAGCGTCGCGTCACAGGTAGAGGTTATTTAAGGGATGCACTACTTTCAGTCCCAAGGAGGTCCTGAGAACCTCCGATTTCCCCCGCTGCCACTGTGTTTACTTCTTAGCATGGCCGACCCTGTGCGGAGATTACTCTGGGCCGTAGGTGCCAGAGGCTATGCTCACCACTCTGGGTGGACACAAGGCAATCTTTATGCAGGCAGAACTGCCCATCCTCCTCTCCGTGCCCAGGCCAAGAATAGTCAGTGATCATGCTCTGGAAGAAGCCCCACCTTGTCACTGGACGCTCTGAGCCAAAAGAGGAGGGGCGGAGCTGCAGGCACACACAGGAGCCCGAGCAGGAAGCCCCGGGGAGAGGCAGACAGGCCCTTCGCATCAGCCACTCCCCTCCTTCTCGCCCCAGGACTGGCTCAGGCCTGGCAATACTCAGTGAGGAGGGTGCGCCCCACCCCTGACACCCGCTAGGATGATGCGTACTGTGCCTAGAAATGTGCCAGCAGAGTTCGAGAGTGAATATTGATCTGATTTTAACAAACATACACAAGGGTACACACGAACCTGTATGTGTACAGTCGTCTCTGTGAGAATGCTTTTGTATGAATAAGTACATCTTCAGAGATATTCCCTCAAAATACAAATCTGATCTCTGCTACAAATACATTGAATGTGCTCAGGGCAAAGGCCCAGATCTTTAATGCAGCCCAAAAGGCCTTTCATGTCACATCCCCTGCTTGCCTGTTGGAGGTTCACCTCGTACTCCAATGTGCCATTCCTCCCTGTACACTAGCTACACTGACTTTTGCCTGAGTCTTTCAAACAAAGGAAGTTTTCTTTCACCCCAGGACACTTGCACATGCTTTTCTCCCTACATGGCACTGGCAAGTTCCTTATGGTTTTCTTTTTCTAGGAGTGAACTGATTATCCTTCGCTGAAACTTCACTTCTTTGGGGGAACTTTTGTTGACTGTTCAGAATTAGTCAGGTTACCTCAAAACACCCTATATCTCTTTCATAGCTCCTATTCAAGTTGCAATTTTGTGTGGGGTTTTAAAAATTGTTTTTCCCATTACATACAAAGTTAGGGTAAAGATAAACCATTTTCATTCATCTATAGATCTTCAGTATCTAACTGAAGCATAATAAGAAGTCAGTGGACAAGTACTGAACTGAGGGTATGCACACACACGCAGGAACTGGAGTCGGCATGTAAGCTGCGTGTACTCGGGGAGAAGCATGGCCATGGTAACTTGACAGGCCGTGCGTGCTCAGCTGGAGCCTGCAAAAGCAAGCCCGGGAATCCCTGCGTGTCTTTGTACCTAGGGGAGGGTGTCTGGGTCTGAGAGGTCTATGTGCTGTGTGTGTAGACATGCAAAAGAACCTAGATGTGCACAGATAGCTACGTGAAATGTTTGCATCTGTTCTCTGTCATACTGTATTTTCTGCTGCTGTAACAGAACACTGGAAACTGGGTCATTTATGAAGAGAAGAGGTTTATTTGGCTCGTGGCCCTGGAGACTGGAAAGTCCACAATTGGTTGGCTGCACCTTTTGAGGGCCTTGTGGTGCCTCAACTCATGGTGAAAAGGAAAAGGGCAATCAGGTGGGTGCAGCAAGAAAACAAAAAAACAAAATAAACCAAAAACCAGAGAGGCTGCCTCACTTTATAGCAGTGTGCTTTTGCAAGAATAAACCCACTCCCTTGAGAAAGTCATCAATGCTCCTTAACAACGTGATTAATAATGGCATATAAGCCCTACCTCCTACCACTACCACGATGACAATCAAATTTCAACATGAGCTTCAGAAGGGACCATGATATAGAAACCAGGGCAGCATCAATGTAAGTGTGTGTGTGTGTGTGTGTGTGTGTGTGTGTGCACACGCTCACTTGGGTGTGTGCATCTGTGAGGGTGTATGTGTATGCGTGAGTCATGCAATTCTCTGCAACTGGGCGGGTCCCCCTTCAGATTTCTAAGTAGGAGGGTTAATGTACATTTGGCAAATTCATTCATATAGACTTAGCATGATTCGGCTTAGCCCATAGCAGCACAAGGCTGCTATGAAGAAGGAGCCCTGGACTAGGAAGCTACTACCAGGGCAAAATTTTTTCTTCTTCTAGCTGCTGCCTCTTCACCTACATGCAAAAGGTTGGGGATGAGGTTACAACAATGCTATTGGGGGTGGTTATAACTGATTAGATGCCATGTTGTAATAAAACACATTTTCATTTAAGTGTCTAGTTGCTTGAGGTACTTTAATATCATCTTCCTCTTTTATAGTTATATTTTATTATTTATAAATTGCTTTTGTCTGCATTGTTGGATGACACAGGAAAATTAGAATTCTGTTTATTTGACAGAATGATTATTTGTGTAAATACACGCAGCCGTAAAGGATCAGTTTTTACATGCTTATATTAGGTGCTATGGAGCGGGGAGGAAAGGGGATACCAGTGCCCTCACCATGCCCCCAAACTGTGGTCTACAGAGCGCCTGCCTCACAGTCCTCCAGGAAGTTGAGGCAAAGTGAGTTTTCTGGTCTGTAACTATAGTCCTGCTAGATTAGTATCTCAAGGATGTGATGTCAGGGATGGGCATTTTCTCAGAGGTTCCCCTAAATCGTTTCTGTGATCCGTAAGCTTTGGAGCCCACTGCAATAAAATAAAATAACGTTGAGATATTTGTGCCCAAACTGACACCACTCACTCTTCCATAATTCTGTAGAAAGAGATGTCTAAGACTGACACGTTATGTGTTTCAGGCTGACCCTCCACTCCAGATGGAGGTGAGCATTTGGATTCGTAGAGGGATGTTGTGGGAAATGAAACAAGAAACAAAGTCTGAATGTGAGCAGAACAAACTTGTTTTTGTAATATATATCACAAGAACTGTATCATAAGAAGAAAGACCAAACCAACCCCACCAAAAACGCTCAGGGTGGTCTGCGGTATTTATAAATACCTGAAGAGCATTTTATTAGGAGAAACACTAGGCAGTAGCCTGCAGAGAAAACTGGGACAATGGAGAAAATCTCCAGACAAAGGCAGTTGCAGCTTCTGGGCACAGGCATTAGGCTGCAAAACCAATATAGTGTGGTTGAAAAGCAAACAAGAATTCTCTAGGAGTCCATCGTTGCTGTGTTATGGGTGTTGTGTCTTAAAAACAGTTTTCTCTTCCTGGATAAGAACACATTTAGAAATTCCAGTCAGCCTCTCATAGCACTGCAACAAACAAAAGGCCAGAAGAGACTGTCTTTTCTTGGCCCCCCACCACCTTGCTGGGTGAGCCCTGCTGCTGGGAGCCTGGTTCCCTGCCAGTGTGCCAAGCAGGTGCAGCTCTGTTGTGGTTGCCCGGTCCTAATACTTTCTGACGAGAAACCTCAGATGCTGGCACTTGAACATGGTGAGTTGACTCAGAGAAAACCAACGTACTGCCCCCAGGTGCCCCCCTCCGCCCTCCTACCTGGCAGAGCCCCTCACTCAAACTGCGCCTGAATGATGGTGAACCACGGTGACCAAGACCCACAGTGCAGCCTGCTTTCCTAGTTTACACTCAGTCCTGACCTAGCTGGATGGCAGGGCCGGCCCCTAGCTGGAAATGTCAGAAGTTAATCCACACCTTCTGAAAGGATCCTGGAGAAGCAGGGCAAAATGCACCTCCGGAAAGGACTTCTCAGAGTCTTCTCCCTCTTTCTCTCCTCCCCAGTTCTCATCAGGGGAAAGACAGTAGTGTCCTGGTGCCAAAGCACATGAGCTCTGTTTTCACTCCATGAGTTGTGTGATCTTGGCCAATATAGCCTCTTCAAATCTCAGTTTCCTTATTTATAAAATGAGAACAAAATAACAGTACTACTTCATAGAGTTGCTGCAAGCACGTGTATAATGAGACTTGCCAAATGCAGTGCTTGGCCCCCCGGGCAGCACTCTGCAGCTATGAGCCGTTACCAGGACCACAAGAGGTGCTCTATCCGAATAGAAACCTACTGCTGTGTTTTGTAAATGGTAGATGTTGGTCACTGCATGACTTGAATAGATTTACTTTAACACAAGTGGACAGGCAGGGTTGCAGGCTTTCAGTGATGCAGAAAGAACCCTGTCCTACGAGTTCAGGGCTTAGTTTCCTGGGCTTTGAAAGCAGATTAGGCAGGGACCAGGTGCAGAAAGAGTACTTTCAGCAAAGCAGGTATAGAAACAGCCTTTTCATCTACTAGCACGGGTGGGGGTGGAGGCCTAAACTGTTTAATTTACAGAGTTTGTATTTCTATAAGCTTATTCCTCAAAATGTGGTCCGTGGACACCTGCGTTGAGAAAAACCCAGGGAATTTGCTACAATGCTGATCGACTCCAACTGTCAGTGTGGAGATTCACTTGTACCCAAACACTTGGGAGCTACTGCGTACTTTGAATCTCCAGGCCAGCGGATCAACAGAAATTATGATATCTGGATCCTGTTACATATGAAAACATCTGAGGAGGCATTTGTGAAAGTATCAGCAGTGGATCCCAAAGAGCCCAAATAATCTAATTCCATTTTTATTTAAAATGTATTTATATACATGTATATGGGCACATTTAGGACAAAGATGGGAAATTTATACACAAAACTCAGCACTGGTTATCTCTAAGCATAACGTGGTGTGTGATTCAGCTCCTTTTGTGCTTTTAAACCTTCTGTGGTAAGTACTTATTTATTACTCTTTTGAAGAGGAAAAAAGTGCCTTGAAAATAAAAGCAATGCAACCAGTTGTGCAGCAATGAAGACTTCCTGAAATCTCACAGAATTCTGGAGAAAGGAAGGAAACATAGGAACTCACATGAAGCAAAGTACTTCTCCTGAGATAAGACAAAATGCCTAGAGAAGGCAGGTAGCCTGGGAGAGGCTTCCCACTCACACTGCCAGCAGCCGGGCTACCTCAGACGCTGGGCCTTCAGGCTTTTAGGCCAAAGGGCTTTGCGGTGCTGCGTGCTGGCTGAGGACCTGCCTCCCTTCCCTCCCGTTCGGCGAGGGTGACCACGGAAAGACCTCAGGAAACGCCGCGATTCCAGGGCTGGAGAAGGACGTAATGGCCTTTGCAGAGAGGACTTTGCAGCTCTCATTATTCTCTCTTTGGGAGTTAGTAGGTCATTTGCAGAAGGCATGGGAAGAGCAGCTGATGAAAGGTCTAATAGTTTGGAAAACTGCTTAACCTTATTGCTCTATTTCTGGATGTTCCCCCATGGCCAAGGACTGTTCAGATCCTGATTTCCCCCGGAGGTTTCCTGTTTAGGAATGCACTGAATCCTCTGAAATCTGGAGGGCTAGGAGAGAAGACCAGCTGGAAATAAGGAACACTCTGGATACTTTTTAAGGACATCCAAGTCTATTACTGTCAAGGTCATAGGGTCATAGATACGGAAGGAGCCTAGGCCAGCCTCCTGTTCAGGGTAGGAGTCTTTGTGCTTCGTCCCAAAGGGGCTTCTTTTAGATACTTCCAAATACAAACTGCTCACTATTCTGCCAGATAACCTATTTCATTCTTAGAAAAGTCTTCTTTCACCTGAGCTGGCATTTGCCTTCCTGTAAGGTTACATTTGTCTTCTGGTAGTCACTAAGAACTGGCATCTCCCTTTCCCCGAGATGGTCCTCAAACATTTGAAATCAGTTACTGTGCACCAAACAGTTCTTCATGGCGCTTTCTTCTACAGGCTGACCATCCTCAGAATATTCAACCACTGTTTATATGACAAATGTCATCAGGTCTAACTAGAAATATGTATGGCCATCTCTGCTTAGCTTTTTAATTCACAGCTACATACATTCAAATCTGGGCAGAGCTTGGACATGATCTGTCCTGGGCTCCTTATTTTACAGATGAGCAAACTAAGGTCTATGGAGAAAACTGTCTTGCCCTATTTCAGAAAGAGAGACGGCAGGGAGAAAGACAGAGAGAGAGGAGAAAGAGAGGAGAGAGGAGAGAGAGAGGAGAGAGAGAGAGAAGAGAGAGAGAGAGAGAGAGAGAGGAAGAGAGAAAAGAAAAAAGGAAGGAAGGAAGTTGTATTGATATCTGAACCCGAGTTAAATGAATTCCAGTGTAGGGTTCCTTTCACCTTATTCCATCTCCTATTATTCATAAGACAACAGCTTTTGTCAAGTTCTTGAAAGTACTTGAGAAGTTTGTTCTCTTAGGTATTTCAAAAATTTCTCCTGCAAATTATATTTGTGCTGTCAGTAAAGTAGGGATTAGCACAGAGCTGAATTTAGTAGAGGTTATACTGTCAATGAAAAGTATCATTCAAAGTGCATTAAATCCTCCTTGCTCTCTGCTGTCAGAAAATCAATGCCCTGGCCTTAGAATTGCAGCTTGAAGGGGACAGCACATGTACAGGGCGACCCAGGTCAAATTTCCATAAGGTCCAGCCACCGTCCAGTTTAGAAGACCTCCCCAACTTCAGAACTAGGAGACTGTTTGCTAGGATGCGGGCACGGCTGTGTTTCTGTTTTGCCCTGCTGTGTTTACTGTGAACTTTCATATCCTCTTTTCAACTTGGCTTGGTTCTCTGATAAAAGATGAAGCAAAGGCTCAGAGAGCAAACTAGGCATTTCAGTGATTAGTTTCCCGTCCCGTCCCCAGCCCCCCTGTAGTCACATGCTTTGAAAAGAACATTCCTCCCTGCCCCAACCCACAGCCATCTCCCTCTTCTCTCAACAAGGTATTGCATTTCCAGTTCTACACTTGTTCTGGCACACACGAGCAACAGCCTCACAGTCCTTCCTGCTTTGCATAATGCCATAATGTGACTCTGGAATCACACAGACTTGGGTCTGAATGTTGACTCTGCAACAAGCCGGCTGCGTGACTTTGCAAAGTTAAGCTTTCCAAGCAAGATGTGACATGGCTATGTATCAATTCCCCATGATGAAGGTAATTATTTTGTATTGCGAACATATTAGTAAGAAGGAAAAATGATTAACATAAAAATAAAATAAGATAACCCCCCGAAAAGAAAGTTACTTAAACTTTCTGAACCACAGGTCCCTCATTTGTTAGGTGCAGACAATTATCTTATTCACATCATAAGGCTGACACAGTGCTTAGGGTGTCCAATAGAGTCCCTAACGTGTAGTTAGATTCCATATCTGGAGTGTTTAGTATTACTAATGTTATGGCCCCGGAAGTAGAGACTGATGCCTATACTTTTCTCACGCTGCACATAGCAGGTGCGCCGTAAATATTCCCTGACTGATTCTGTTCTGGGCTCTATTCCGCAGTAAATCCCCCTTTAGAAGTATTCTAAGCACTGTGTAAGAAGGCTTCCTTTGCCCAATCACTCTCTTTCCTAGATCCAGTCCCCCAGTGACTATCTCACAGTCAGGCCCCTCCAGCCTGCTGCTCTTCACACCTGTCAGCCTGCATCTCAGAATGAAGTTCTCACTTGACAGATTCTGAGAACTCGCTGTCCAGGCAAAGAAAACTTTACTGTGATGAATCCAACACAAACCTTATGTAAACAGCATGTCAGAAAACAGAGGGACAGAGGGAAACAGAGCTATTCAGAAGAAGTAAGAAGCTTTTCAAGATTCTTAAAACTGATCAACATTCTTGTATTCCAAAATTTTACCTGAATGTGGCTAAACTCTCCTTTTTGGCGAGGATTCTGAATTAACATTCACAGTTGATTTTTTTAAAAACTGAAGTTATATTAGATGTTCATTTATCCAAAAGACTGCACATATAATATTGACATTATTTATTAAAAATATTTATTGTCTTTGGGTCTTACAAATAATGGCAAGTTTCCAACTTTTAAAAAAATTTAAGACTGGGAAATTTCTGCCTGGGATGGTTTGAAATTCTTTCCAAGTCATCTAGAGTTAAAAAGGGTCTCTCAGCTTCTGTCAAAGCAGAGGATATGGATTCTTGCTGAGTAAAACAAACAGTTCTTTCTCTTGTCATTGTCAAAGATTATTTGTTCATTCTCTGAACTTTGTGTTAACCACCCAAAAGAAACAAAAATACCCACTGAAATACATTTGCTCTGTTACAGCCTCAGAGAGAAGCTTCTACAATCGAGGGTAAGGGCAGAATGCAAAGGTAGTGTGGTCCTGAGAATACAGCAGGCTCTGGCCTGGCAGCCAGGTCCCGCCTCTCAGGCCTAAACTGGCATCCTTGGTTGCTTACCTGGAAGAGGTCATTGCCCTCATGGCCCTTCAGTCTCTTCAGGTGATGGGTGTTTCCAAATCCAAGATCCTGTGAGGTGCTGGGGAGTATAAAGAAGCTGACCTGCCTCTTCGGGTCGGCCCAGAACAGGAGAATGTGATAGGAGGTATGAAAGCCTTGAACAGGTTGAAAAAGCACTGAACAGTATTCACTCTCCAATTAGCCCTGGAGTGTTCAAAAAAACAAGGGCCTCGCTTTCTCCTGAGAGGTCGGTGCCTGCCTAGATGCCCCATCACAAGCTGACAGGAAACAGGGAAGGGCAGTGCTTTTCTGGTTGGGACCTTGGCTGGCATAGAGAGGAAGACAGAAGTGGAGTCAGCTTCGAGAGAGAGTGAAATGGCAATGAACCTTGCAGGCTGATCCTTCCCAGTCTGGTGTTGCCAAGGAGGATGATCCACGCCATGAAACCTGGGCCAAGCTCTGGCTCAGACACATAGGCAAAAATAGAAAGGGGCTGAGAGAAGAAATGTGTTTACTTTTGTGATTTCCCTTCTGTGCCTCTTAACAGTATTCTAATCTCTTGGCAAACAGGCAGTGAGGACCCGCAGGCCTCGCCTGCGTTGATAAACCCTCTCAAACAACTATAGAAACCTAAAATCTTCTTAATGCCACTATCTGGGCAGCTGGAAAGCGAGTTTAGAGGACAGATTGATGGAGCAGAAGGAGTGCTGGTCTAGGATCTGTCACTAACTGGGTGGACTGTGACAAATCCTTCTGAGGCTCTGCAAAATACAGCACTTGCATTAGACAGAACACAAGATTTTGTTTAAAGCTTCGAAGTTTATGTCAGTGGCTCTCCGAGAGAGAGTTTCATGCCTCGGGGGTATTTGGCAATGTCTGAAGATATTTTTGGTTGTCACAACTTGGGGGTGCTACTGGAATCTAGTGGGTAGAGGCTAGAGGTCTTGTGAGCATCTGACAATGCCAGGGACTGCCTCTCACCACAGTTATCTGGTCCAAATGCTAACAGAGCTAAGGATGAGAAACCCTGGTTTATACTGAAGTGCAGAGAGTCAAGTGGAGAGGAGAAAAGGGACAGAAGTAAAGAAGGAGAGCTTAGAATCTTTTTTCTAGGTTAGGAGGTATTCACAAGTTATGTGTTTTCCAGCTTTGTTCGCTCTGACCAGTGTCTTTGGGTTTAACCCTAAGAATCACAGGGCTATGTTCGAATAGCTTTTGCACAAAGAACATCTTCCTCATCTGGAAAAGGCCAAGCTCTGATGCAGTACAAAGGACCCTACTACAGACATTGCAAAGATGTAATACACACAATTATTAAACAAGTAGCACTGCCAGGTGGGTGGCGGGGGCACGCGGAGGGACAAAACATATGCCCAGAACTCTGTTTGTGTGAGTCAGTGTTTCTGAAGTAACAGGACAGAATAACAACTGTGGCATGAGCCAAGCTGTGCCAGAGGCAGGCAGGACTGAGACAGGCACCCGTGTTAGGAGCGATACAGGTTTACAGCCACGAAAGCGTTAAGCAATCAGTGAGTATCACTCTCGTGTCATTCCGCATTAAGCCACTGGGCAGTTATTACAAATAGTTACCTGTGGTTTCCAATGGGAGAGGCAAGGACACTCCAGTCAAGGGGTTTTGGAGAAACAGGTGCAATGAAGTCATGGTCAAACAATTTATTTACTGTAAACTTTAGACTTTGCTCAGGAAAACAACCGAAGCTGTCCCTCAAATCCCTGCCTACAGCGCTCCATTTGAACAAATAACAGGAGTGGGGAGAGTTCATGTTCACAGCTGAAAGGTCTGAGATACTCAACATTCTCAAGTCCAAGGGTGCGGGAAGGAAAATCTCCTTCAGATACAAAATTACCAGCAGCAATATATTACCCCTAATACTTGACCAGTGAGGTAGATACAGAAGTCATCAAAACATACAGACTCAGGTTCTATAGGATGAACACCCTTTAGACATAAACTTATAAGTTCCAAGCAAAGAGGAACTGAACAGTACGAGAAACAAATAATCACTCAAATATGTTTTTCTTTTATACAGCTTAAAAAAATAAAAAAAAGCAGAAGGATACCTCCTCCTGCAACTCTCTATACACATTTTAATTCTAAATTTATTACACTCAAGTTAAATAGTCTGTTTAGTGTTCTGCTGAGGAAAGGAAATCTTAAGAAGTAGAAAAACTGCATTACAGCAGTGAGTCATTTGTACTACAGTTCCTCCCTTGTGAATCAACACTATCGCGAGGCACAGTACCTGGACAGTTCACAAAGTCTTCTGTGCCTGGGGGGTCCTCACACAGCAGTTCCTCTTCCTTCTCCTGCCCCTGGTGACATGCTCTTGGCTCTGCGGCGTAGTCTGTTCTGCCGTTGCTGTTGCTGGAGTAGTCATTCCCATAAGCCTTCAGAGAAGACCTGCGCAGACACAGGAGCTCCTGGAAGGCAATCCTGAAATCTGGGCTGCGGCAGTAGATGAGGGGATTAAACCCTGAATTGACATAGCCCAGCCAGTTTAGGAGGATGTAAACTTCCTTGGGGATGAGGTTGTCCTGAATGGCATGCACGACGTTGACAATGAAGAAGGGCAGCCAGCAGAGGGTAAAAGTGCCCATGATGATGCCTAAGGTCTTGAGGGCTTTGTGTTCTTTCAGGTAGAACTTGGAGGACCTGCGAAGTCCATGCCCACTCCGGCCATCCTGCTCTACCTGGCTGAGGTTTTGGGTGTGGAATCGGCCCTCGGATCTGTCAATCTTCTGGAGCTGCCTTTTGGCCACCTGGAAGACCCTGGAGTAGACAAAGACCATGATCACCAGCGGGACGTAGAAGGACACGATGGAAGAGGCGATGGCATAGGCTTGGTTCGTGAAGAAGTCACAACACGTCTCCTTGGCATAGCAGTTGATGGCTTCCTGGTGGGTGGCTCGGTACCAGTGCATCTGGATGGGCAAGAAGGAGGTAAGGCCTGACACAACCCACACCATCAAGACGACCACCCGGGCCTTATTCTTGGTCAGCAGGCTCTGGTACTTGAAAGGCGACGTGATGGCAAAGTATCGATCCACCGCGATGACGCACAGGGTCTCGATGCTGGCGGTGACGCACAACACATCAATGGAAGTCCAAAATTCGCACCAGAAGTTGCCAAAAGTCCACATTTTCATGAGGATGTGGCTGGCCCCAAATGGCACCACTGCTAAGCCCATGATTAGGTCAGCAAAGGCCAGTGAGGTGATGAAGTAGTTGGTAACTGTCTGCAGTCGCTCGAACTTGGCAATCGCCGTGATGACCAGCACGTTGCCAAACACGATGGCCAGCACGATGAGCGACATGAAAATGGCCATACCCACCACCCACGCCTCATCCCGTTCCTGCGTGACGTTGTGGTTCGGAGCGTGGCTCGCGTTGGGCGCCAACAAGAAGTCGCTGCCGTTCCCAAGGTGCCCCATGGCGCGCAAGCCAGCAGGTGAGCGCATGGGCTGCCGGCACAGCAGCCGCGCCTCAGCGCGCGCCCCTCCAGCGGGGCGTTCCGGTCCCCAGGTGGATGCCTAGAAGCCTCATTCAGTGGCCGGGGGGTGGCTGAGGAAGGGCGCGTTCTGTACGCTCACCTTGTCGGGGGATCTGGGCTCGCGCTGTCCGCCAGTTGCAGCCGGCGCTCTGGAGAAGCCGCCTCAGAATGCGCTTTGCCCGTTATGTGCACAGGACTTTAGGGGAACTGCCCTCCCGTGACGTAGAGTAACTTTCGGCCAATGGCGCTCAGGCAACCCCGAAGGGGCGAGGTACCGCTCCCCTTCCCCGCCCTACCCTCACCCGCCCCCTCCAGGGGCCGGCCGGGGCGCGGCAGAGGGCGGGCGGGTCACCGCTACCTCCCGGCTACCCTAGCTGGCCCTGGAGGGCTAAGGCGGGGGGTGCGATGCTTAGCAGGCAGCCCAGGAGACTGGGCCCTTCTCTGACGCTGTCTGCTCTGGGCACCTCTGTGGCCTGAGGTGGCAGGGCAGAAGGCAGCTCATGGGGACACTCATCCACATTCGGGAACCAAGATGAAAATACCCACTGAGACACGCACGCACAGGCACAAATGCACCCCAACAAACATGCTCAGACTTATTCCCAACCACAACCACAGACACGGAGACACACCCGCCCAGTGCACCGACAAGCACGCTCGCGCGCAAGCGCTCACACAGAAGCTGCCGGTGACAGGCACCCCTGCCCAACACGGAGAAACAAAAGCATAAAGGCGTGGACACACGCTGAGCTAAGTAAGCGCGCGCGGCACACACTGTTCACCTGGACGCATACAGAGCGACATAGATACAGATGTCCTTAACCAGGTACTCATCCCTTGCCCCCAAACGCTTATAAATGACACCCTCTGCCTCCACCCCAGACAACCTCTGTATTCCCTTTCAAACATTTGGCAGGACCACAAGAGGTGACATCAGCAGCTGCAGATTTCCTCAGCACACTCGCTGCCACGCACTTTTGGTGCCCTCCTTGGGAATTTGCAGGCATTGAGACAGATAATCGTACCCTTTAGATTGCATTAGAAGCTGAGGTATGCATGTATGTGTTTGGAATGAGACAGAAAATAGGGTTTTGTTCTTAATTCTTGTTTGTGTGACATCATTGGAGAGTTATCTTTTGGACTACTACAGAGACATTGAAAATGAAAATGAGATAATTTTCCTCTCAAACATAACTTTTTCTATGGTTCCACTGTAACTAAATTTTTTTTTTTTTAAAACCCTTTCATCAGCTGAGTATCTTGTCAATCTGTTATGTTATGCCATATGAAATTGCCACCATTTGGGTATCTCTGACTTAAAAAAATGGCAAATTTACAGAGCATGCAATTAAACATGTGTTAGTACAGAGAACGTTTTGAAACTACAGAACACAAAAGATAATTCTCCCCTTACAAAAAGTCGGACTAAGTCTGAAAACGAAGGTCTTTATCCATGAAATTCCGCCCTCTACGTCTGGCATATGACTTTACTGCTGACAAAAATTAATTTTCAGTGTTCAATTTCACTTGTATTAGTGGTGTCTGAAAAACTGAAAGTATTTCATGCAGTGTAACCAAACATACTTTGTAGATTACATAACTGTAATAATGGCTTACATTTCTGGAACGTTCTGCCATGTGCTTTTCGTGCATTATTGCATTTAATCCTCTGCACAGATCCATGAAATGGGAAGTGACTCTTTTTAGATTAACTAATAAATGGGATTTAAGGAATCAAGAAGCTTGCTCAGGAGCAATGCCAGGCAGTGCCAGAAGCTGGATTTGAACCCAAATCAGCCTGATTGTAAGGCCTAATTTTTGAGCTTTTCAATGTATTACATTATAACATGTAGAGAAGAGTGGGGCACAGGGCACAGCACTACAAGGAGAACAGGAACTCCCATGTTCCAGCTTCACCTGACCTGGACCTTTCCCTTTCCCCAGGCCACTCAGGAAGAGGGAGCCTAATTTCCCTCATTTGTAAAGGAGGGAGTAAAGGCACTTCCAGGGGGCAAGTGAGAATGAAATGCTCTGATAAACAGGATGATGCTTTTGTGTGTATAAATGTCACAGAGATATGGTGCTGGTGAAGTTTGTATCAATTACTTAGTCTTTGAAATCTATTATTAGTCTTCTCTACAGGAACAATAAAATACTTCAGAGCAAAAGTAAGTGGGACGTTTATGCCAGAAATGAAGCTCAGAAACAAAACCTACATGTCCTCTTTAACTTCCTTCAATAGCAGAAACTGTCTTTGCAACACAGGTGCCCCTTAAACAAATATTTTCCATAAAAGCCACAAATATCAATAAGAGTCTATGATGTTCACATAGTTTTCAAAATATACCCACCTCATATTTGTATTTTCCAAAACCTGGCCTCCATATGATGCATTTTAGGAAGAGGCAGTGTGCATTATGCAACAATGTTTCTTTAAATACACATCTACCCTGAATTGTGGAACTAAACCATTTTAAACCTCCTTCCTGTTTGTGAAGCTATGAATAAATAAGCATTTTGTTTAACCTTCCCATGCAAGCACAAAAAACCCCACTTTAAAATAAACATTAATTAGTCATTTATTTATATTTGCATAAATAAGTCATGTAGAAGCTTAGCTGAATATTTTGGTAAACACCTTTTTAAAAAAACCACAAACACTAAATTAAGAAGGGGAAACTGCTTATGTCAACCAGGAAGTCCTCGGCCTTTGCCCACAGGGCTTGACAGATCAACAGCAGTGTTCCCTCTCCTCCCTCCCCTCCCACCCCTCCTCCTGTCCTCTCCCCTCCTTTCCTTCCCCTTCTCTCCATCCCCAAGTTGGTAGGAATTTCAAGATTTATCTTGTAAGAGTCTTTTCTCGGACCTTTTAGAATCCTAGAATCAGAAAATTAGAATGGGAAGGAGTTTAATAGATCATTTAATTTATTTCTTCCAGTTTGAAAAGAGGAATCTGAAGAGGAGTAACAAGAAATATCCGGTCCAAAGAGGTAAAAACTTTACACATCCAGCCCTCCTTCATGGACTCACATGTTTTTACTCCCCAATAACTATTATTTCGTCTCCCAGTAGGGGAGTTTAACTGGAACTGCTTTCTGAGCTCCAGGCCTTAGGGAGTTAATGCCTGACTTGAACTAGAAAGTTCTTATGGACTAAATGCATCTTTATCTGATGTAAGAAAAAACGGGCTCTTTTATAGTGTTTGATAGGGGCTAATTACATATTTTTTCAATCCCTTAAGACTCTGATTTGTCATTTCCTGCCCACTGAACAGGAATAAAAACCACAGTGTGATTTGCCTGGTAAATGTTTGAACAGGAGTGAGGTTCTAGGGTGCTGGAAAATGCTCTCATACTGATAGCTGGATGATTTAGGAAAATCTTATCTTGCACCATCTGGGCTTAAGTGAGAGTCCTTCCATCTTTATGATTCTTGAGCAGAAAAACATCCGTAGATTTCTTCTGTTTAAAATGTCTATCTTTAAGAATATCTCTCTATCTCATCAAATTTACATGAAACGAGACTGAATATATGTAAAGCATGCTGCCTTAGAAGAGAGAAAATAATTACTAATATTTTATTTTTAATTAAAATGTATATAGAGAAGAAATTTTTGTCTCATCAGATCATATGTGTGGAAGAATCCTTTGAACATGGATATTTTTCACTTATATTGATGTGAAAATTTGAAAAAGGAACAAGGTTTTATTCCTTAGAATGATGCTGCAAATTCCAAAACATTTAGTCATA
This sequence comes from Hystrix cristata, assembly GCA_004026905.1. Lineage (NCBI taxonomy): Eukaryota > Metazoa > Chordata > Mammalia > Rodentia > Hystricidae > Hystrix > Hystrix cristata. Next base: position 80,122 of record PVJO010004752.1, read on the forward strand.
TAGTTAGATGTGATGACAGTGATTTTTGGATGAAGCATTTCACAGTCTAGTCAGCTTCTCACACAGTGCTTCGCTCGAAACTCTTGGAAAGCCATCTCTGGGGAGGTGACACTCACCTCTACATAGTTCTATATAGATAGATATAGGTATAGATCTCATAGATCTATATAGTTACTTCCCTACTTCTTAAGAGGTTTGCCCTTAGGTCTTAAGACTGCCCCCTTGAGGCCATTCAAGATAAATCTGTCTTAGGTCTAAGACTGTCCTTGAGCTTTTGGGAGAATTCCTTAAATTTCTCCTGAACCCTCTCCTCTTCACACTAAGTATTCTTGGTTCCAGAGTCACATTTACCATCTAAGCAGATCTCTTCTCTTCCAGCTTTGGTTTGTTGACATCTAAATTTAACATCAATACCTGGAAAGATCCTAGAACGTGTCATCAAACAATCACTTTGCAGTCACCTTGGCAACCATAAAGTAGAGCAAAGCAACAAGCAAAGCTTTCTGAACAGCTGATTATACCAGATGAATTTAATTTCCTGCTATGCTAGACTTTTATGAGAGACATACTAATAAATTCTCCACATCTCAGGGGCACTGAACAAAGAGATGACATTAAATTAAAGCAGGGGAGACTTCAGTTGGCATATAAAGGACTCCTTGGCCTGAGGAGAACTAATCATTCATAGAGGCTAAACTCTAGCAGCTTTTCTCAACTAGGAATTTGCAAGAGAATTATACCCTAAGAAAACTGAATGACTATTCGTGATTCTCCCAAGGGTGATACAAAACTATTACCCACTCAGGGACATAAGAGAGAAATTAAGTCATTATATACAATATAATGGGTGCCCCGGGGCACAATATTCAGTTCTTTTTCTAAACTGGAGAGGGACTGTATGCAGAGTGTGTGATGATAAATTACGTGAAGAGGTGTCTGTATTTGAGGTGCAGTTCGGTGCAGAGGAGAGAGCATGGATGGCGTTGGGAGTCATAGGTTCTAGTCCCCAAAACAGCTGTCACGTTCTGGGACAACTTAACACATCCCCTTTTTTCTTTGAAACTTGATCTTCATCTATGAAATGGGAGGTTTGCTTGATGACATCCAAGGCCCATCCATTTGACACTACACAAGCCTGTAATGGGAGGAAGCATCTTGAGGACCCTTAAGGAGAGGAGTTCCTGATTCTGAAGAGGCACTGTAGAGTTGGCAAGCAAAATTCGTATCCTGCGAAACAATTTGTTTGTGTTTCTCCACCATCTGCCATTTACATTTCACCACGGTGGTGTCTGCTGTTCTGAGTAATGGGTGTACTAGGATTTGCTAGATTGTTGACTCACTTTTCAATCTCAAATACATTTATTTCTGAAGAAAATTTTATCTTACTTCAAACACCACACGTGGAAAACCAGTGTCATTTGCCGTAAAAGAAAATAACCATGAAAACAAAACAATGTTAGTAAATTGTAGCTTGATTTTGTGGCCAGCCAAAGTTCTGAGCCTGAGGTTCACTCTCTATTTCAAAGAGAGATTAGCAATTGTGAGGAACATAGTAATGGTATTCTGGTACCAAATAGGACTTTCTCCATATGAAAAGATCGAAAGAAAATGAAAAAGGAATAACTAAGTAGTACATTGTTATTTAATGTGCTACTGTTGAGTTATTTAAAATAATTCCTTCTTATTAAGAAACACCTGTCTCAGCCTCAGACTTACTTACGCTAATCGGGCACTGCACTGTGAATGAGACACAGTGCTGTCGAGATAGGAGACTGGGCGTGGCTTAGACTGGCTGGGAAGGGAGGCGCGGAGGGTAGGGATCCCGGGATCTTCACAGCTCTGCCTCTTGCGACCCTGAGTGTGTGTAGAACTCACAGGTCCTGTGAGATGTGGCTTGCACAAAGAGACGGGACGTGGGGGTGGGGGGGGGCTAGCATGACTCTTCATGGTAGCCCACACTGAGTCTCCTTTTGTTTTGCTCAGCGAAGTTTGCTCTGTAGAACCAGTTTCTCCCTTGCCCCTCATGTTTCAAATAAACCTTGTCATTGTTTTTGGCTTGTGTTGTTCAATTCTTTGTTCGAGGTGAGAAGGACCCTGGAATACATTTAATTGGCAAGCCATTTCTAAAAGGAATTACTGGATAACACTGTGACAGAGAACATGAGCTTTGGAACGGGATGGATCTCAGTGCCAGTCCTGACTCTGCCCTTGAACCAGCTGTGTACTTCGGGCAATGTGCGTCAGCCTTCTGGGCTTCTAAGCCAGCATGTGAAAGATGAGGATAAAATCTTTCAGGCCATTGTTGAGGGAATAGAAAGAATCTGTGAAATGCTAGATTTAGAAAAGAAGAAAGAGAACCAAGAGGCATGACAATGGGACACATCAGTGTAACTTGGGTTGGTGGTGGTGGCACTGGTGACCCAAAAGAGTGGGGCTGCTCCCTGATAGGTTGCAAAGGAGAGCTTGGTCTTAGTGTGGCAGATGGCAGGAAGGGCCGATGGACTCAGATACTAACATATCAAATTTGAGGTTTTATTTGGACATCCAAATGGAAACTAAAATTATCTTTGTGATTAGACGATAAGTAGAATGGGAATGAGGTTCTGTTTGTCGTGGTCATTATGGTAGAAGCATTCCTCGAATAGCAGTGCTCTCAGAGAATATTTTGGGTGGCTAAATGAGGCAATACGTGAAGGAACTTGGCACAATGTTTCCAATATTTATCATCGTCTTCATAGTCATTACCATCTTCCTCCCGCCCTCCTTTTCCTCATGTCTAATGTTTCCTAAGGCAACTTCCATTTTGGGAATTATTAATTCCTCCAAGGACTGTCCTGTAAATGAATAAATAAATTGATTCAACAGGGAAACAATTCTTCGTACACATCAAACTATCCAAACTGCTTATAGTGGTAGCCTTTGGGGGTGCATACAGGGAATAGCATATGTTGGCTTCTCTACGCTGGCATCTGAGATGAGGATTTCTGTGCAAGCAATCGAGGAAGGGAGGGAGAAATGAGGCAGGGTGTGGGGAAAGCAGCCCAGGAGGGCAGGAGGCAAGACAAAGCCCCGGCAGGGCCCGGTCCTGGGAGCGGCTCTGGGGCAACTCTGGAGCCAACTGCTTCCTCCAATTGTTAGCTGTAAAACCCTGAACAAGTTACTTAATCTTCCTGTGTCTCATCTTCCTTATCTGTAAACTGGAGCTGTTGCTGTCTGACAGCCTCATGGGGTTACTATGAGGATCAGATGAGTTTAATAGCTGCAGTGTAGTCAGGACTGACCTGGCACACAGTGAAGGCTACATTTATTATTTCTGTTTGACTTAGAGGAGCTGTGGGAAGGTGCCTTGAAACTTCCCACGGGGATCAGATTGTGGATACAAGTGTTTACACTGAAGAACCCCCAGGTGCAGCCTGCCCATGCGGGAGCATAAGACAAGGACAGGTGGGGTGTCTTGTGGGCCCTGAAAGGAAGACATGCTGTGGGGATCAAGCAATGTCTGCTGAAGAAGAGGATGGAAGACACAGGGGTGACGAGAAACTGTGGTAGACGGAATTGATGTTAAGAGAAGCGGGGGGCAGGATGAGAAGAACTTTCAATGAAACAGGGTGACGGGGGCCTCTCTCTGAAGCAGAGCCTCCTGTGAGGGCACAGAGGAAAGGGTCTCCCTGGTTGAGGAGAGAAGGTCAGGGTGCTCCAACTAAGTCTCATCACTTTGGAGCCTTAGAATACGCCCTGTGCCTGCAGGAAGGAGGGTCCCGCCCTGACATTCCCACCTGCTGTGTGACTGCCCTTCTCCGGGCCTCACATTCCCTGATGTATAAAGTGATAACATCAAGTCAAATGTCTTCAAGAGCATGGCCTGGTGCATCATATTCCAATGGTGATGGTTAAGAAGTAAGTAAGGATACTTGCTGTTTAGCTTTTGTGCATTATACACTGGCAGCTGGGCTTGGCAACTTATATTATTCTCATGCCTCATCTTATATTTTATCCATGTTTCTGTAAAACTTTACAAGATATGAATAATTATTCCCATTTTACAGATGAGACAATTGAGGTTTAGAGATATTAGGCAGCCTGACCCAGATTGCACAGTAAGTAATAAGAGGAAAAGGTATTCTAACCTAGCTCCATCTCAATACAAGCCTCACTGTGAACCACTGTTATGATTTAGATCTAGGCTATTCCCCCAAACTCTCATGCGCTCAGAAGCAGGACTTTCGGAAGATGATTAGATCAAGGGCGGTGCCACACTCATGACTGAATCCATCCACTACTGAGTTCAGCAGCTGAGTGCACTGTGCGAAGGTGGAGCCTGGTTAGAGGGAGGTCGCTGGGGACGTAGCCTGAAAGGTCCATCTCCCTCCTGGCTCTTCCCTTCACTCTTGGCTTCCTGAGTGCCGCTAGGTAATCGCTCTCCTCTCCCCGACCCTTCTACCGTGCCTTTCCTGCTTTGGAGATGGCCGGCTATGGACTGAACTTTCTAAAAACCGCGAGCCAAAATAAACCTGTCTCTCTTTAAGTTGCAGGTGTAGGGTGTCTCGTTTCAGCTACAAGAAAGTGACTAAGACATCACCAGCAGAGATCAGATGCAAGCACTGGGGTTCCCAATAGGACTCTGGTGCTCAGGCTCCCGAGGGGGCTCACAGCTGGGTTTTACCAGGCTACTAGATCAAGGAGGCAGCAGTTTCCAGTAACATGTGGGAAAGAGGTCAAATGACCAAGATCTGGGGTCATGGTCATAATTTCTAGAAACAGAGAGAGGACGTTCGAGCTTAGATGTCACCGACCATGAGCCTCTGGGCTTTGCTCATATCTGTTCCTCCACTCACAGCTCTCCCCCAGTCTACCTGCTTTCCTCCTCTTATCTTCTGCACTAGTTCCCAACAGCAACACACACACACACACACACACACACACACACACACACACACAGAGAATGCTTTTAAAGTACTGCGTGAAGGACTAAGGACTACAGACAAATGAACAAGGATGAGATAGGGTTTGTCTTTATGAAACTGGCAAGGCAAGGGCTGTGATTACTACATAAACTTGGCTTCCACATGTTGTGGTAAATATTATGATAGAACTTGATTTTGTGGGTGACTGAAGACTAGTTCAGTACCCCATTTCTCTACACAAACCCTGGAGAGGAGGCACGGAAAAGGGTTCCAAGAAGAGATAATATACTCCAGCCAAGAGACTAATGGAAATTTGAGAAAGAAGGTGACTTGGCATAGCTTTTTGGAAAGCGATTTGGCAGAATTTATTAAAGTATAAAACACATATAATTTCAATTATAAATTCCACTGCTAGGAAGTTACTCCTTACATGTCATGTGTGTATGTGATTATATGGTTTCAATTTTGCTAGTAATAAAGAAAGATTTTAAAATTAATTGCTCAGAAAGGAAAATGGTTAAACAAATGAGCAAAAAGTCATATGTTGCATGTGGTACAGGTATCAAAAAATGAAATATATCTAAGTGCAACGACTCAAGAAGATGTCTTCATTTTATTATTAAGGTGAAAAATGACTATTTTTGTTTTGTTAAAAAATAAATGATAATCTGTATCTGGATTAACCTACTACTTTCAGGCCCTGTTGGAAGCTCTAGGGGAAATAGCAGTTCCACACAGTGCTGCTTTTTGAAAATTTTCAGTTAACGAAGATAAGAAGGATGATTATGATGTAACAGTGGTGATGTAGGCTATTAATGAGGTGTAAAGAGAAGATCTGCATTTTACCGGGAGCTGGTTTTGTTAGGTGTGTCAGGAAAGACGAAAGGCACCATAAAATTGTTCACTCCTTCAGTGGCTACTGAGCTAGGTTGAAGACTGCTGGGGATTTCGGTAGCCAGACACAGGAGGTGGGAATTCCCCAGGAGAACAGCCTGAACTGAGACACTCGAGTGGGAAAATTTTACGTCTGCTTGAGAAACAGCAAGGGCAAGAGTTCCAGGAGAGCTGGGGTACTGAGTGTGAGGGGAACAGTAGGAAGTGAGTTGGGCCGCATATTTTGAAGCCTCCAAGAGCTGAAATGAGAATTTGAGGCTTGAGAGAAATGGTGGAAGGAAGCAGAACAGGCTGTGGAGAGCCGCAGTCTGACAAGAAGGCCACCTCAAAATAAACAAGGCTGTTTCACAGACATGTGGTCAAGAGCTCTGTGCCGAAGCAGCAAATGAGGAAAGAAACTAATTTGGCAAGGAGAATAGCACCATGTGCCAGGTCTGTTTCCTCATTTGTAAAGCAGAGTTTTACTTCTCTCTTACCTGCTTGCAGACTGGTGATGAAGATCAAATGAACAGATATGTGTGCAGCTTAGGGCTGATAGCCAGAGAAAGGCTGCATTTCCAAAGGAATTTATGACTACTACTGAAAAAAAAATACAGCCCAGACCTTGGGCTAGGGGAGCAATCAGGTGAACGAGGGAAGGGAGTCGTGGCGAGCTGTGAGAACATGTGGAGTGGTCACCTGGGCAATAAGGGATGAAAAGAAGTGAGTGGCTCAACATACGGACTCCTGAACCAACAAGAAAATTTCTCTATTTGCCACACTGGTGAAATTGCCTCACACAAACTCAGGATTGGAGCAGTTAGTAGCACATCAAAATGTAAAATTGACACACATATCTTTTGACTCAGCAGTTCCACTTGTAGGAACTTCTCTCGTAGATGTAGACACACAGACACATGAGGGATACATGGAAAGGATGCTCATTGGAGCATTATTTGGAATAATAATAATTATTTATTAAAACCCTGGAAATAAATGTTGCCAATGGACGGTGACTGAATAATTTAATGTATTGTCATATGATGGACTATTACCCAAGCACAGATGTTTAGATGTTTATAGCAGCTTTATTCCATATTTGACAAAACTAGAAAGCAACCAAGATATCCTTCAGAAAACTAATGGGTAAACTGAGGTGCATCCAGACAATGGAATTGTATTTAGTGCTGGATAGAAATGAGCTATCAAGCCATAAACAAACACAGAGGAAGCTTAAGTGCATATTACTAAGTGAGGGAAGCTACTATGAAAGGGTTACATATAGTGTATGACCCTAATTATATGACATTCTTGACGAGGCAAAACCATGGAGACAGTAGAAAAGATAAGTTGTTGCCAGGACTGTGTAAGGAGGGATGACTAGGTGGAACACAGAGGGCCAGGGAAAGTATTCTGTAGGACAGCATGATGGAAGAGTTAGGTCATTATACATTTGCCAGAACACTTAGAATGTACAACATGAAGAAAGAATCCTAATGTAAACTATGGATATTGGGTGGTTGTGACGTATCAGTGTAGGTTTGCCCACTGGAACAAATGTACCACTCTTGTCAGGGATACCGAGAGTGTGGGACACTTGAGGACAGAGAGTCTGTGGGAAGCTCTCTGTACTTTCCACTCAGTTTTACTATGAACATTCAACTGCTCTAAAAATACAGTCTTGTATTAAAAAAAGAAGTAGTTCTGTATCAGCTGATGTGAAGCAGTATCCAAAATGTATCATAAAATAAAACAGCTAATTGTAGAAATGTGACTAGCATGATTCTATTTGTGCATGGCATTTACCCAGTCTAAGTGTGCATTGATAGGAGATGTATGAATAAATTAGTGTAAATGCACAATGGAATTTTGTTGTTTAAGAGAATAAGATAGATATATGTATTGATTCATAGAAATCTACCAAATATTAAGTGAAAAGGGTTGAAACGAAATTTTGTATAATATTACATTTTTACTAAAAACATGCTTCTATTTTCACAAACAATTCAGAAAGACACTCAGATGTAGGTAAAGTATGTCTGTAATAGAAAGGTCTAAGAACTGGGAGATGGGGTGGGTGGGGCAAGCCGGACAGTGTCATGAAGTTTCATTGTAGTATTAACCTGTTCTGTTTGGATTTTTACTATGAGTACTATTAAAAAGTGCAATTTAATTAAAAAAAAAACTCCACAGAATTCTAGAATACACTGAAATGTATATAGGAGTCCTTTCATTTGATTTCTTTTTTTTGGTGGAGAAATTCATTTGCAATTTAAGCAAAAGTTAATAAACTCAGCAATAAATCTGTACCCATGGAGACCAGGGATGAGGGTGGGGAGGGGATGTGCAACAGACAATAGCAAAGAAGTAAAATTAGAAATTTTTAGAAATTTTAGTAACCTCTTTGGAGGGGGAAGAGGAAGGGTGTGCAAAGAAATCAGGAAATGAAATTAAAGATGGCAAAAGTTTGAACCAATGAGGAAGCTATTAGAGAAAAGACTGAGCTTGCTAATGCCATATCTGGGCCTATTTTCTGTCCTGTGTGTATGGAAGTGCATTATGTCTTCATCTGTCTGCTGATCCAGCCTTTTTAGACACGCCAGTGGATTAACAAGACTATAAATCGTTCTGTGGTAGATGAAGAATTACCTCATTCAGAACAGACTTACCTCAGTAAAGGGGCATCAGAAGCACCCACAGATAGCAAGGGAGCTGGTGGGGAGGCCTGCGGTCCCCACCCCAGCCAGTGTTGCCCCACTTCCAGCTCCTTTCTGCATCCTGCTTCTGTGTAGAATTGTATTTGTAAAAGTCTTCACTGCTAACAAATACGCACTGAGATTCCAGCATCCCACAGTAAGGGAGGAAATTGAGAAATATCACAGGAATGGTGGGAAGCCCAGGATGTCTGACTTTCTGTCTCTTTGATGGCTTCTTTACTCTTACCTTTTACTTGTCCTGGAAGGGAAGAGGAAGAGGCCTAGAGACCAGTTTAAATTTCAATGACTTAAGTGGAAAAGATAATCTCACTAGGGAAAAAAGGATCCATGAGAACTAAAGAAGAAAAACATATCAATAACTAGAATAGATAAAAGAAGAAAATTGTGCTCAAGTACTTTAGTGGGTGAACTGAGCCATACATAGAAATTTAAAGGACTGAACTGAATTGAGAAAATTTAAACAAAGTTTACAAATGCTTTCAAAAAATATAATGACTATCTACTGTAGGTCTGTTACTTTTTAAGGCACTGTTGCTACAGTGATGAGTATGTGAGATACAATTCCTGTCCTCGGTGGTTGGCAGTCTGACGTACAGTTTGGCACTTTGCACGGTACAGGAACAGACACTCCCTACCCAAATGCTTGCTCATTCAGTGCGCTCTTCTGTGCTATCTATTATTCACAAAGTGCAGCAAATCTCCATGTACCCTGTCTCACACCAAAAGATGTTGATCTCAGCCTTTGTAAATTCAGAGTCAAGAAGGAAACCAGCTATTCAAGGGAGCCTTTTGAGGGGAGAAGTGAAAGGTACTGCTTGACGGTTAGTGGTAAGTGGAGAAAAGTCCAGGTAAACAGAGAAGCCAGGGAGCAAAGTTGTGTGTTGCTAAGCGGAAAGGCAAAGAGGAAGAGCAGAGATTCATGCCCCTTGCAGGGAGCTGACATATTGATGTGCAGAATGGGTGAGGCAACCAGTTGGTGATCAAAGAATTAAGAGGTGCAGCACAGACCTCAGCACTCCAGAATCCTAGAGCCAGTTTGGTATGCAAGACCAAGAGGCCCACCTTGCCTGCAGAGATGAGGAGTCTGAGGTCCAAGGTGGATATATGCTGGGATCAGAACCTGTCACCCTCAGCCTGGGACTTTTCCCATTGTGTCATCCAGCCCCTGTATAAGGAATGTCACAGTAGATAAATGCAGAATATTTAGGAGTCAGATAGACCTGGGTTTGCACCCCAGTTCTACCTCTTGCTGCTGTCTCTGTGATTTGAAGCAATTTGTGATTTAAACTTGACCCCGTCATCTGTAAAATGGAGCTAGTAATCACAATTACTATGATGGCTTATCTCCAAGATGTCCATGTAACCTCTCCTCCCACCCTGCTGCCTATCCCTTGTGGTACTTGGGGATTGAACCCAAAGCTTTCTCACTGAGTACATCCCCAGCTCTATTTTTATTTTGAGACAGGATCTTGCCAAGTCTCCATGTTGCCTAGACTGGGCTTGAACTTGCAGTCTTCCTGTTTCAGCCTTTCAGAGTGCTAGGATTACAGTGTGAACCATGATGGCCAGCTCTAGATGCTTGTCTGTTATGGTTAAATCAAGAATGTTCCCGCAAGGACCTCATGTACTCATAGGTGGGCTTTTGGAAGGTGACTGTGAGGCAGGAGATTAAGACATGGCAAACTGGCTGGGTTAGTGGGTGTGACCTGTCAGTCACAGAGATCCAAGACCTGTGCCCACCCAAATCCTGGACCTGGAACCAGTCAGAAAGGGTTGTCTTCAACCCTCCTCCTGAGAACTCAAGATGAGCTAGATCTGACCTCAGCCTGAGGAGTGGGAGATAAAGATGGTGGCCAGTAAGCTCTTGGCCATTGTGTTCTCTTTTCCACAGTGGTTCACTCTCACCCTGCTGAATATTCTTCTCTTTCTACCTTTAATTGGCTTACATTTGTTCTGCAGAGCATATTTCTTTTCTTATCATTAATAAATATAAAACCTTGCTATCTTTTGGGCTCGTTTTGTTCAATTCCCTGTTCAGGACAGGAAGAACCTAGAAAGAATGTCTAGAAGGAGTTCAAAGTCTGGTAACAATTGAATCATGGTGTGATATAGCTGACTCGATGTTAGGAGGTGGTGTCTGGCGGGAACAGGTGCGTCACGGGGGGAGTGGACATGACCTGGAAAGGTATAGCTCCTTCTCCAGCTCCTCCCTTCTCTCTCTACTTCCTGGCCACCATGATGGGAGCAGTTTTCTTCTACCAGGTCCTGCCACCATGTCATTCGTGCTTCAGAGCCAGCCAACCATGCAAGGACTGAGACTTCTGAAATTGTGAGCTAGAATAAACCTTTCCTCCTTTAAGTTGCAAGCGTTGGGCATTTTGTCACAGTGAGGATGAAAGTGACTAAGACACCATCTTTGATTCTTTCCCTTCTGCATGCATATATCACTGTCCCAGTAAGCGGTGAAGTATAGTATTCCATCTTCTTTAATGTGGTCTGATGCAGGAATGCTGTGACCAGCAAGTACAATGGAAGTGCTACTGCCAGGTCTGGGACTAGTCTTTGAGAGAACTAGAGACATCTGCTTGTCTCTTCTGCTTGCCCTGGAGGAAGGCCTCCACTAGATAAGCAGTGTTCTACCCAAATACCTCCCTCCCTCTAAGGAGTGCAGACCAGCCTTGTGTGGGGCAGCCCCATCCACAGAAACCGCATGCCCAGAAACATCCCCTCTAGTTAGCTGCAGACCAGTTCTTTCATCAGCCCAGCACTATTGTATGATCACACCAGGTGTATCCTCCAGAAGATTTCATGCCTAGGCCACCATCTGGCTGAGAAGGCATGAGAAGCCCTAAGCAAACACACCCAGCTAATCTCTTTCCAGGACCAAGAGAGAGTTTAATAATGAAGTTCTGAGTTTGTTTGTTACACGGTGATAGGTAAAGGGGACACTCAACCTCTTGAGACTGCTATGTGGATTCCTCAGAACACGGCCTGGTGCACAGTGAAACTGAATAAATGATGGCTTTTTGTTTTAATGACTAAAGACAAATACCTCCACAGTAAATCTCTCAGAAAAAGTGCGACTGAGGCGCCTCTCACAGATGCATTTGCAGATGGGGTAGAACGTGCCTCATCTGTCTGCTATCCAGCAGCCCCCGGGGTCTTGCCCTCCTGCTGTGCTCCAGGCACAGGAGCCTTCACAGTCCTTCCCGCCAGTCAGGTATTTGTATATGCGGTTTCTTATGCCTAAGAGCTTTTTCTTCTCTCCTTTTGACATCATTTATGCTTACTCATTTCTATTTCTGAACAGAATCATCATTTCTTCTGAAAGTCGGGGACACGACCGAGACCTGCTCCTCAGGATTTGCCTCGGTTTTGGAGCTTTGGTTTTATTTATGAATTTATTCCATTGATACCTTTTAAAAAAGACTTCTTCAGGGCAGGGATGACATAGATTTTTATGTTCTTTTCCTTATCACTTTATATTCAAAGTCTAGCACAAGCTCAACTCCTGCATATTTTGATGCTCAATAAAAAAACTTACAAGCAAGCAAGCTCCTACTTTCCTTGCGGCCTTTCTCCCTCAGAGGAAGCATCTCTAGGCCCTTCGAGGTGTAGGACTTGATTTCAGAGTTGTTCCCTTCCCTTCCATTAGCCTCTAGCTGATGCTGCTCAGCCTTTGCCTTCCCTTCTGGCTAACTTCAAGGCTTTGTCCTTCAGCCCCACAGTTAGTGGCTTGTATAGTCTTTGCTATTTTGGGAGGAGGCGTCTGCAGCACCAAGTGTTTCCTCTTCTGCAGTTATCTGTTGTCAAACAAGGAACTTCCTTCCTCAAACTTGAACAGCAGGTCCCCAGTGCTCTAGGCAAAACTGCAACCCAGGCACCTGTTTGGGTTCCTGGTCTCTTTTATGTGACCCTGCAATACCTGGGCACTTCTTTCCTTGCCAGCATCACTGTCCAACACCAAAGTGGAGGCTCCCATCATTGCTCATGTGGAATATTCCGTTTCCATCACTTCCAGCTTCCCTACTACAGCCTCCTTCACAACAGCTGCCTCAGGGATTTTCTGTTACTTCCCTGCCCCAGACCTTCAGTGAACTCTCCCCACCCCCTCCCTCTAGCCGTGGTTACAAATTGGCATGCATAGGCCACATCTGGCCTGCAGATGTCTTTAGACGGACTCACAGAGTTTAACAAAATTAATTAGGCTCCAACTTCAAAAATTGGGGACTTTAGCATAAAATTTCAGATGCCTATTTTCACTGGAAATCATCAGTGACTTAGCCACACTGGAAATAAGAAAATAACAAGTTAGTGTTGAGTACGGATTGCTCTTTCGGGGCGCAGGTCTTGAGCTTGCCACAGTCTCCACGACTCTCTAGTCCTCTGGCTTCCAGGCCAAGTGGTCAGCGGCCATTTATCATGGCTTTTAATATGACTCGTCCCTCTGTCTACTTCCTTGTGCCCCTTTCCTGCCTTCTGCTGGCCCTTGTGCTGCTACACTGCTCACGAATGAGACTTCTCAACTTCCGAACATGTCAAGAAGTAGAAGAGGCTAAAACATTTAGAAGAGTCATATTTTCATCACTTAGCCTGTCATACCTCAACATTACCATTCACAGATCTCTTATTTTTTGCGTAAAGGCTGAAGTCCTGGTTATTTTTAATTTTCTTCATTGTGTTTTCCTATAGTTCCTGAATTTTCCAAAGTAAAGAACTTTCCTTTTGCAAAACTAGAATTTAAGTAAAGGATAGGCATCCAGAATTTAGCTATACACATAAAACACGGAGTATTTAATTTCCCTTTATATTCTTTAGTTTTAATGTTGGCTCTGTTATCTAAGCAGGTCGCTTATCACATTATATTCCCATTAATTCCTAAATTAAATTTAGGTCATATTTTACATTTACCTTTTTGTAATTGTTTTATTGAAGTGTAACACATACACATAAGTGAAAATCTGAAGTATGCTGAATGAATTCTGTAAGTGTATTTTAATGCTTAATGTATGTTCACAAAGTGACTACCCTTTTGTGAATTGCACCCAGATGGGGAGATTGCTTCTGTATATATATTAGGTCATTCAATCTATTTGGTCTTCATACTCTAGAGGGGCAGACCAAATGGAAGATGAGGAAATCCATGACAGGAGGCAAGAATAAATGGTTTGTTCTGGGTCTTGCTGACAGTGTATTGCTGAGCTGTGACTTGAACCCAGTCTCACAATGAAAATGAAACTCCCAGCGGAGTCATAGGAGGCAAAGGGGCAAGGCCAGGAATAGAGGGCTGGAGAAAATATTGCTTCTGTGACTCAAGTGCACACATTTAGGCCCTGCGTGTGTGGAACTCACATGCTCTTTCACTTCCCTCCCTACTTGCTCCTCCTTTCGTTTGGCCCCATCTCCTCCTGTGGCCTGTTTGGTTGTATTGGTACTGGTCAAAGTTCACGGGGAAACATTCCCCTCAGTAGCTCATTTTGGGTTCAGCTTGGCCATCAGTCACTCTGTTGGAGAAACACAGTGCTGGGTTCCTTCCTCTGCCTTTATTAGAGTCTGTAAACAGAAGCCACTGTAGGAACCAGAAGTGCTGGGTTCACTTGATGGCTACAGCTGGAGATAGGATCCTCTAGAGTGATAACATCATTCAGAAATCCCAAGCAAAGTCTTAGTGTTTCCCCTGTCAAATCCCATCATGAACTGCCATCGCCAGAGAATCCGAATCTCAGGAGAGCAAAGATATTTGCCCAGGGACACAGTCATACGTGGCAGAGCCATGATTAGAAATCCATTGGCAGGAATCTCCAAGTAATATGAGATCTATGCACCTTTACATCAGGGTCCGTGCTAGTTCTGGTTATGTTAGTATTGCCTCTCAGCTCCTACCCACCTTCCTGTCTCTGCCCGAGATGCTGGTGCTGCAGATCTGTAAACTATACTTCGTAGGGTTTCTTGCTGGGCATCTTGATGTTTCCCTCTGGCAGCAAAGGACAGTGATTTCTCTTGCCTTTAGCTGCTTTCAGCACACCCAGGAGAAGCTGTGGGTGCTCCCAACACAGAAGTCCAAAGTCCAGTCACGCAGTTACTCCTTCAGATATCTAAGCATCAGCCAGGCCTGGGATCCTTCTGTGAACCAATACTTTTTGGTAACCTTCTTGTTTCTTCTCTATTTTCTCACTCCTGCAAGCACGAGCTGCTTTCTGCAGTCACTTATACTTGTGTTCTCCCAGTATTTTCTTTTTGCTTGTATAACTCTCCAGCAATTGTGCAATCAACTCCCAACATTAAATACCTTTCACTTGAAGTACCTAGCATTGTTTCTCATCTTCAACCAAAGTTCAACTGATGTTTTACTTAAAAACTTTCACTTTCTATTTTTTCAACTTTCTTCGTATAAATATCTAAAGAACGATATAATAGATGATGTACAGATTATAGGAAGAGACATGAACATTCCTTCATCTATTCACTTAGGATCCATCCAAGTTCTGTAACACAATATTAAACAGTCTTCACCAGAAGGAGTTTGATGTTTTATGGGGAAACAAGTCACAAGTAAAAAGTATAGTCTAGTGCAAAGTGGTATGTGTGATGTGCAGTGTTGGGGAGAACATGAGGAATGCCTCCAACCTAAAATGGTGAGGTGAAAAATGTTAGAAAGGACTTTCCCAAGGAAGCAACATTTAACCGAAACCTTAGAAATAAACAGAAAGTAGTTTACCGAACAACTTTGCAGAAAGAGCACATTGTTGGATGAGACTTTTATGGGTAGAGATGACTTGAGAATATGTCAAGGCCAGCTCTTGCAGGCTGAGTTATGTCTTTCTTCCCCAAATTCACATATTGAAGTCCTTGTCCCTAAGATCTCAAAATGTGACCTAATTTGAAAATAAGATTTTTTTAAAAAGATGTAATCGTTTACAATGAGGTTATAATAGGGTAAGGTGGGCCCCAAACCAAAATGACTTCTGTCCTTACAAAACAGGAGAAATATGAAAACAGACAGACAGACACACAGAGAATACCATGTGAAGATAAAGGCAGAAATTGAGATGTTGCATCTACAAGCCAAGGATCACCACAAGTGGCCAACAACCACAGAAGCACAGAGAAAGAACCATGGAAAAGATTAGATTCTCCTCTACAGCCCTCAGAAGGAACCTGTCCTCTCATCACCCTGCTCTTAGACTGCTAAACTTCAGGGTGTGAGACAAAATACTTCTATTGCTTAAACCACCTAATATGAGTTTTTTTTTTTTTATTTTTTTCAGCAACAGCTAATGCAAACCAGAAAACTAATACAGGGATTAATCATGAAGAGTATTATAAAGATTGGTAGTACTACTATATATTTAATGAGCATTTGTTAAACACCATGGTCCAAGTGCTTTATAGGCATTAACTCACTTAATCATTATGACAGCTCCAAGAGGTGGGCACTAACTAACATCATCTCACTTTTATAAATAAGGAGAATGAGTACAGAGAGTTTAAGTGACTTAGCCAAGGTTACTCATTTAGTAAGTGATATTGTGAAACTGGGTTGCGAATCTGAGAATAAACGTCTAACAATTACAAAATACAACTACCAGCGACAAGTTAGATTTATGTCTCAAGAGCAATGCTTGTCTTCAGCGATTTCTTAAAAGTCAGGTTTACTGAGGTATAATTTACAAACAGTAAAATTCATTCCCTTTGAGTGTGCACTTCTATGGATTTTGACACAAACGTGTACAAGTCGTATAATGCCAGCATCGCGAGTTGGCATGAGGTTTTTAAGGAAAGCAGTGATGTGGCATTGCTTTCACTTCAGAACTCACATCCTGGCTGCAGTATGGAGAATGGGCTGGCAGGGGACAAGAGCGAGCACAGGGATGAGAGAAGGCAGTGACCTTGGCTGGCGCAGTGGTGACTGATACGGAGAGAACTGAGCTGATAGGAGAGCTGCGTGAGAGGTAAGATCAATGCACCTTTGGAGCCGTTGCTTCCAGAGCCTGTTGACTGTAAACATGGGTCAGACACACACAGTGACTCCCACATCATTTGAGAGTGTCTAAGAAAGACTTCGAAGACAAGTCCAAGTAGGTGCCAAACCATCAGTGATGTATGCTCCCTATTGCAGGTCTCTTCCTCTACCCTGCTTTGGCCAGGAGCGCTCAGTCAGGCTTGGCACAAAGTGGAATTGTAATTGAGTCTGAGTGAATTATGTAATTCTGAGGCTACATTTCGAAATTGGACTCATGATGAAAGATTTTCTGACAAAAGCTGGGAGTGGGAGTTAAGCAAAGCTCTCATATGTCCCTGGCAGAATTGAATCATTTTCAGTAGTCACCAGCTAGGGATCCCTTGAGACTTCAGTGGTGTTCAGTGGTAATTCCACATGTCTATAGATACTCACACCTATGTCTGCTTTCTCGGCTTTCCAGTTCTTGTTCAAAGATTCCTTTCTCCGAGTGGATTTTTCTGAGCACCTTAAATAAAATAGGGTGGTTGTCTTAGACTGTCACCTGTATTCTTAATTTCTTACCATGCTTTGTGTTCATTGTAGGCACATTATTTCTTTGTAAAACTTTTAATGTTTTTATTTATGTTTCCCATCCCAACACCCCTAAAATAAAAAGTCAATGAACGCAAGAAAATACTGGATATTGCGAACTTTTCTATTGTGGTGGACCTAATGTGGTCAACTTGAGCCAGAACGCCCAGCCGGACTGAGTTGGTGTGATGCTGGGCGCAGAAGGTCCATCTGAGGGTTGTTGCTGATGTAACATAAGGCAGAGTGGGAGCCGAAGTAAGTTGGTGGGCTGTTTCCCAGAAGAAGCTCTGCTGCAGCTGGTTCTTTGGAAAGGAACTCGGCTGTTCTCATTGAGGAAGGAGTTCGGGCCTTGCTGTCATCGAGGATGGCTGCTGTTGCTTTGGAGGAGCTCTGCTGCGAGCATCGTATCCTGGTTCTGGTGACGATCTCTTCAGCCGTCATGTGCAGACACGGATGTACATGGGACAGTGCTGTGGGCTCCCAGCCCTTAGTTGGATCTTTTGGATCTCCAGTGCCTAGATGGACATTCGGCACCTTCTGCATTTGGCTTCTGGGTGAATATTGTAATCTATAAATGTCCCCTATTAAATCTGCTCTCTTACAACCATTGGTTCTAGCAAATCTAACTAACACAGAAATTGGTACCAGAGAAGTGGGGTCCTTGCTGTGATGTTGCCTGGCCATGTGGCTTAAGAGCCTTTGGAATTAATTTGGAAAGGTTTTGAGAGACCAGCCAAAGAGGCAGCCCTGGAACGCTCTAAATTTATTGAGACTCTGGTCAGAGCATGGAAAATCAGAGTAACTGATGGAAGTGCTGCCGGTTAGGATGAGGCTTGGGAGGCCTCTGTTGAGAAAGACTGCATTGGCTGCTGGAACCCAGGCAGTACATGTGGGCTTTGGCAGAGGTTGGTCTGCACTTTGCTTGTGTTTGGAGATATTGCCTGGGTGGCAGGAAAATTTCCATGCAGTCTGGTATTGGGACAGCAGTAGAGTTACTTTTGAGGGCTTTGGGCTGAGTCTCACTGGTAAGGTCACCTCTGGGCTGGACACTGGAGGTCCCTGGACAGGGCTGGGGTAAGTGTGATGTAAGCGCAAAGAATAACCATAATGAGCAAATAATTGAAGTTTAAGTAGTGACAGGATCTAATAGGGTCAGAATTAGGTTGAAATGAGCGAGTAGAGTCTCACAAATACAAGATTGAATCCTGTCTCTATTTTAAATTTGGAGATTTTGTTCATTATGGAGGTTTTATATTAATTTTGATTTTTAAAATATTGTATGAAGATGTTATTTATTGTAGCCACTACTTGCACTTTGCCCTTGATTGTGAACTCATCTCATCTTAATCCTGGCCTTTTGATGTATGTTCTGATGAAGCAGAGTGGATTCTAGGGCCAGGATCATAGCTAGGACTCAGTATACCTGGGCCTTCATCTAAACTCTACAATTAATTACATGTGTATCGTTGAATACATTTCCTGTTCAAATTTCCATTTTCACAAAATGCAAAAGTGTGCAGATAAACGCCATGATTTTTAGGAACAAACTAATTGTAAGGTTTTGTGATGGTAATTAGAGTACTGGCTGGAGGTCTAGGGGGCATTCCTCTGATAATTCCTCTGTCATTTGCTGACCTCATGACCTTGCATAAGACACTTCCTGTCGTAGTCCATTTTCTGTTGCTATGACTGAATAACACAGACTGGGTCACTTACATATAAAGGTTTGTTCAGCTCACACTTCTGGATTCTGAAATGTCCGAAATCAAGGACTCACATCTGGTAAGGGCCTTCTTACTAACAGGACTCTGCAGAGTCTGAGGTGGTACGAGGCATCGTGTAGTAAGAGGGGTGCATGCAAAAGACAAAGCCAGACTGGCTTTTATGGCAGACCTACTCTGGAGATAACCCTTTAGCCCATTAATGCGTGGTTGGATTAATCCATTCATGAAGGAAGAATCTAATCACCTTTTGAAGTTCTCACATGGTCCCATCTCTTACTATCTCACCATAAGGATTAAATTTCAATATGAGTTTTGGTGGAGATATTGAAACCATAGTGCTTTCCAATTAGACACCAAGCAACTTCCTTATCTCCACTACCTAGAGTGGAATTGAAATGATCTACATATCTCTTTTGAACTCTCTATTTCTCTGATTATTTTGCTGATTAAAGGCAACCAAGAATATCCAAATACCATAAAAAATACTGGCAGCTAGCATCAGTTATAAGCAACTCTATTTTAACAAAAGAATTTACTCAAGAGCAAAGTTAGTCACTTGGCAAGATATCAGGAAGCCTTCTCTCCAAGGAAAGATAATTAAACGTCAAACAAGCTAACTAGTGTTTAATTGTGAAACACCCTTGTTAGAAAATTGACTATGTATTTCGCTGTTGGAGAAGAGAGTGGATCAGGGTACTGATTTTTTTATTGACATATTGATATTCCATCCAGTGATGTGGAAAAAGCCCTCATGGTCACTTGGTGTTAATAGTCAAGCATCGGTTCAAGTTTTATAAAGTTGAAAAAGGCTCCTTCTAACTTCTTTGGCATTCTTCTTCACTTGTGAAGTTGGGACAAGGAGCCTGCTCAAGGAAATCCACGTGGAAATCCACGTAAGGTAAGTGCAAGTATAGTTTAAGGGGTTCACATGTGTTACGAAATCTCATGCAAAATTACTGGAGGGCAATTTGAAAACACATAGCAAAGTCCCTTAAAATGACTCAGCAATTTGACTTCCAGGTATTAAGTTTGAGGAAATAGTTAAGAATAGGGGCAAAGATGTAGTTGCCAGTATATCAGAGCATTTTTATAATGAAAACAAACAAACATCATTTTAATGGTATAATAGTAGAGGATTGCTTAAGTATATCGTTATGTCTTCATTTGAAAGAATATTACTCAGATGTTGAAGATGACCTTCATAGAGCATGTTTTTTGACATGGATGGATACTCAGGATGTATCATTTAGTGAAAATTACAAAGCTATAAATGTTTATCATAAGCTCATTTTTGTAAATATTTATCTATGTTAACTTTGACTGATATTATGGTCAGCTTTATTTTTTCCTTTTTTGTTTATTTGTATTTTTCAATTTTTTTATGATAAACACATGTGACAACGTTTTTAAGACTGTCATAAAAGCATGTGTGGACATGCACGTGATATTGCTCTTTTCAAATATTACTGATATATGTCAAAAACAAATTAACAAATACCAGATGTGGTTAGAATCTTTTTTTATTTTGAGGAAATGACATTTTGTAGAATCTTAGTGTGGCAGGGCATTTTAATTTTGCCTAAATTTTTCTGCTCTCTATTTCTTGGATGAGCCTTTTGCATTTATGTATTCATTTGTTGATTTGTGAACTCATTCACTCATCTTGCAAACACTGATTGAACACTTAATATGTCCCAGACACTTGGCTACTTGCTGTAAGTCGTGTTGCAATGTGGTTTCATATGATTGTTTTACACCCTTATTCTACTCCTTCTCGATTTCCTCAACATGGTTAGAGGTAAACTTCAACCCATCTCTACAACTCATATCCTTGGAGTCATCATTCAACCTCATTCTCATTTTCTCTTAGTTATTGCTTAGGTGCACTTCGAGGTCCCCAACACCTCAGATCCTACTCCCACCAGGTTCCTGTGGTATTCACTTCCATGAAACATATCTTGGCATATGCACTAGACATTTCCTTCTCTGGACCACCTAATCTAGCAATCTGCAAACTTTTTGTGATCCTTATCTATAACATTTCAGAACACCCAAGCACACTGCACATATTTATCGATTATATTCATTGCCACTTTCAATATGTGTTTTAATACTAAAATATTAATCTCTTTATGCTTTGTGAAACCATATAAATATAACAGACATCACAATTTTTCTTCTCACACTCTAATAGATCATCTTACAAACACCTCAGAGTGTTCAGAGATTGCTGTTTATCCTAAATTCAAATCAGGGCAGCAAAAGCAACCTCATGTTTTTGTTATGAACTTTACCAAACAGCCAGAATACACTGACTTTATAGTAACCAAAAATGTCCCATCTTGTCTTCAAGGTGCATTACTGCTTACCTCCCTGTTTTCACCTCTGAACAGAATTTAGGTAGTTTTGAGCTGAAGTCCTTACACTGTTGGTTTCTCAATGTGCATTTTAGGTGAAGAGAGTCCTGTGGCAGGGTTTCAAATACAGTTTGGAAACCCTGCCTACCTCAGCCCCATCTTGAAGCGAACAGAAGGAAATGAGCTCTCTGAAGATTCCAAGAATTCTCCAGGAAAGAGGTCTGTTACCTTTGCTGAAGAGAATGTTTCCCACGCTGACACAATCTTCCTTGTGTAACATTTGTTCACACACCTTGAAAGTAATGTTCACAGAAGATACTTTGGGAAATGCTAACTTACACAACCTTCTGACTTCTGCCTACATCATCACACATGTGTTTGCCATCACCAAGAACTAGCTCCTCCTTCTCTTTGCTTAGATCCACATTAACTCCTTAATGAAATCATCACGATGAACCATGACCAGCCACAAAATTCCAGTTATTTCACAGGCCACATCTCTGTGTAACACATGTGTAGATTTAAGTCTATTAAAAGCACAAATCATGTGTCATTTGTCTGCTCAGAATCCTCCAGTAGCTTCCTAAAGCATGCAGAAGAAAGTAGAGTTTTAGGCCCTGAAGAGCTGCCTAACTTCCTGCCATTCTCCTCCTTGCTTGCATCTCTCAGTCACACTGGCCTCTCTACCCTCCTCAAGACATTAAGTTCAGTCTTGCTGCAGAGCCTCAGCACTTGTTCTCCTTTGCTGGAGATGTTGCAGCCCAGGTCCCCCCAAGACTCACTCACTCACTTTGGTCAGGTCTCTCACCTATCGCCTTCCTACTCAGGTCATCTTGACCTCCGCATCTCAAGCCCCACTTTCTCTATCTGCTCCTTTCCGACCCCGTCCTCCACGCCCTTTAATCCATCGCCATAGCCTGACCGGTATTATGTTGTATATTCATTAGATTACATATTTCTTGTTTTCCACCCCTATCAGAATGTAAGACACAAGAAGAAAAGGAATTCACTTATTTTCTTCACCATTCTGTCCCAGGAGCCTGGAAAAATGCCTCATACACAGTAGAAACTTAAGAAATGTTTATGGAAAAAATGTTTAGTCATGGTTCAAATTTTGGTTGACTACATGATTTAGTGGAATAACTGTCTTAGTCACTTTCTCATCACTGGGACCTAATACCCAACACCCACAAGTTAGAGGAGGAAGGTTTCTTTTGGCCGACAGTCTGCAGAGGTTCTAGTCCATGGCTGGCTGGCTCTGAGGAAGGGTGACGTGACAGACAGACACAGTGGAGGAGGGCTGCTCACCGCATGGTGGCAGGCAGGAACCAGAAACTCAAGGAGGAGCCCCGAAAGGAGTTGTACCTTCCGGGTCATGCCCACAGTGACCCACCTCTTCAGGACAGACCCTACCTCATAAGAGCAAGTCAGCTATAACACTCCCTTAAGCCAACCACCTCCCTGAAGCCCCACCTGCAATGGCATGAGGCTTTTGGAGGACCTCTAAGTATAAACCACAACAATAACATGATTTGGTAGAGCCTCTATTTGTATTCTCCCCAAGACAGGGAATGAGATTGCCTTGATTATTTCTATTATTACACCCATCTCAATAACTTGACTGTTACACTGTAGAGTAAAGATTAAGGAGATGGTATTTTAGTTATCATTCTATAGCTCCTGGGCATAAGCTCAGGGCCTGGCAAATAAAAGGCACTATAAATAGGATTCTATGTTGTTCTCAATTTAGAGAATGGGTCATTGAACATTAAAATATACATAATTTTAGTCCATTTTGATAGCAATGAAAGCTTTATTATACCTTTTTATTACTTTCAAGCCAAAATGCTCTTTTAACCCTCCCCCATCCCAATTTTGAGCATTATGAAGACTCTGTAAGGTTTCAATGGCTTCTAAATATAGTCAGGTACTATTGTTGCTTCTGTTGTACTTCAGGGATATCTCAGTTCACAGGCCGGGGGATCATGATGTGGGCTAAGAAAGTCTTAGACAACACATTTGAACTTTTTGACATCTCTAAAGTCATCTAGGACTCTGAAGGTGTTGAGAGAGTCCTACAAAAATGAGAGTGAGGGGATAGGTGTTCTTAAACATTGAGTTGAAATCATCAGTAAATGGAATGTGCTCAGCTCTGATATTCACTTCTTGTGGGACAATGAACAATTTGGAAATTGTTCTTGTATTGGAAATTGTTCTTGTACTGGAAATTGAAAACCTGGGGAAACAGTGTTGAGAGGTAAGACCTTTGAGAGATGATTAAGTTTATCATGGGAGTGGATTCATTACTGCAAGAGTGAGTTTGTTATAAAAGCAAGTTCAGCCTCTCTTGTGTGCTCCCCCACCTCCTGTGCATGCACACTCAGAAGCCCTTTCCAAATGCCAGCACAATTATCTTGGATTTCTCAGACTCCAGAACTGTAGGAGATCAACTTTTGTTCTTTATGAATTATCTAGACTGTGGTATTCTGTAATAGCACCACAAAACTGACTAAGAGAGCAAAACACCTACCTTCTTAAAGTTACATTTTCTTCAAATGCAAAATGGGCATATTTTACTTCTTACATATATTTATTGTGAAGATTAAATTAAAGTGCATGTAAGATTGTTTGGTATAGTGGTAGGTATTATTCTTTGTTTTCATTTTGTTTTTTCCATCCCTAAATCCATTGCCTAGCACATAGCACAGACTGCATAAATGTTAGCTAACATAGTTCTTAAATCAGATATCATCTTTTCTTAAAGTTTGCAGACTCACCCATTATCAGTCATTCAAAAAATATTTTCCAAGGGCCTTCTGTGGACCTGGGGCTCTACTGGACATTATAAGGGGGTAGACAGACATATAAGATATGTATCCAAGATGCTTATATCTCAGTTAAGGACAAAGTATAAATGTATAATAATATAATTTGAAAAGTGGGCAGACTGTGAGAATGGAAAACTGACTGAAGGTGAGAGCTACCTCTATCAGTCATGCTTGAAGGATAAGTATTACCCACCATTCAGGGAGAGGAACAGGCTCTCCAAGGCTGGAGGACAAGGAGCCAGACAGTAAAGTTGGAAAGTGAGCAGTGTGGTGAAAAAGGTCAGGGGGTGGGGATGGCAGCAAGGAGGGCAGAGACATGTGGGAAGCATCCACTGGCTGTGATGCTATGAAGGGGAGGAGAGAAGGCGGAGGGCAGCCTTGGACATGGGAGTGGTGGTGTCTGTAACAGAGACAGGCCAATCAAGGTTAAGTGTGGGTAGGGATAGAAGAGGGGTAGAAAGAGTGGCTCTGGGACTGGGTTCCCAAGGGAGGTTGGAAGGGATGAGTAAGTGGAGGATTTTCACAAGGATCCCAAATGTCACGGGAGAAAGGTAGCCAGCGATTGAATCAGTTCTGAACACAAATTCATTGCCAATAGGTATTTTGCCATATGCCCTTGTCAAACCTTATCTCCTCTCTTCTCCATGATGGTTCTTTGAGATAAGGGATCACTTTGAATCTTGTATAAAGCCCAAGTTGCATGCCCGGGGCCACACACCCTAAGATCAGAGCTTGGAATCAGACCCAGTAAGGTGGGCTCTAGAACCCACTTCCTAACCTTCTGCTGCCCTGTTACTCAAGGGCAGGAGGGCTACCTCAGCCATAAGAGCAAGGCTGGGGCCACCCTTTCCACTTAATTCACAGAGTGAGTGAGAGGCTGGGAGGAAAACTGGGAAGGGGAGTTAAGGAGAAAGGGGAGGAAGTCCTTTGGGGTGAGGTGAGGATTTGAAAAAAGAAGTTTGGAAAAAGCACTATGGGAAAATATGGTAGAGTGGAAATGAGAAAGAAACTAGATACCTGGCTCAGGGAAGCATGGGGAGCTGTTCACAAGCGACAGAAAGATCACGCATGTGAGCTCTGGAGATACATGGCAGGCTCTGTCCTCTGCACCATGGCAGCCCTTAGGACATCTGCTTCACATTTCACTCTCTTTCTGAGAAGGTGATATTGTGCTCTGTCCCTGCTAAGGGCGTAATGAAGTCCCTGCAGCATGCAGGGAAAAGGCCCTGAGACTCAGAGCCCAGCTTTGTGACCTACTATTGCAGGAGCAGCTTCCACTCAGTGCACCTTTGCACAGTGGTATGTAAGTTCTAACACAGGTTGCTGCAACTTACCCAACATGCGTGTGAAAGCTTGAGAAATGTAAATGTCTATACTGAATAAAGAAAAAAAAGTTTAAGCTATTCTCACCGGGTTGAGTCTGTGAGGTGCTGGAGGCTGAAATAAGGAACCTATCTCACTCTTTCTACAATAAGTTTGTAGGTTTGCTGACTCTTGCCATGAAAACAAAAATTTCAGGATACACTAGTAAAAAAGAGACACAGAAAAGGTTTATTTCAGCACACTCCATTCTTGAGTGGGAATGCGTAAAAAATGAGAATATGTTTCAAACTGGAGTAGGGTGCATTTAAAGGGATGTCTTCAAGATAGGTAATCTAGATGTGCATTCTCACTGTTGGGTTACAGTGCAAGCCACGACTGTACACACGTTTGAAGCCCTGATATGTTGTTTGAAGTTGAGATATACTGCTGCCAAGGTTGTTCTTGAGCTGGAGGAAAGAGCAATTTGCAGGTGAAACAGGCAGGGCCAGTGCCCAGGAATTTATAGGCTATTGTAGAAGGACCTTTAGGAATTTAACACATTTCTCTGTAAGGACAGGAGAGGAGTCACAAACTGGGGTGGCCTCCAGAAGCAAGAAAAAAGCTTGTCGTGAAGCTGTAGTTTTTCTTAAAAGTATAGCCTTAAGCTCTTCATTTCCTTGTCTCCTTTCAACCTACTTTTTATTTCTTTTATCTTATCTCACTATGACTTTTGGCTATTGGTTTGAAGAGAATTGTGATCTAAAAAAGTCTGTGTAAACTATAAAGCTGTAGGCACTATGTAGGTATGA
>PVJO010004753.1:0-106136 GCA_004026905.1 Hystrix cristata
GTACTACACCGCCATAAAAAAGGATAAACTAGAGTCATTTGTATGTAAATGGATGTTCCTGGAGAACATACTATTAAGGGAAATAAATCAGACACTTATTAGTACACATCGAATTGTTTCTCTGATATGAGAAACCATAAGTGTAAATAAGGACAAAGGGGTAGAATAGATATTTTGTTTAAAAAAGAAAAAAGAGAGAGAGTATTCAAAAGAGAGAACTAGATAGGGAAAAGGGGGATAAAGAAGAAGTTTAAAAGAAAAGTAAGATGAAAGGGGAAAAAATGGTAAAGTGTAGTTACACTTGTTGCAAATAGGGAGGGGTGGGTGAATGGAAGGGAGGGGAGGGGAAGGGGGAAAGAGGGGGGAAAAACCAAGATGTATCATGTACAGGTACAAAATAACCATGTTGATTATGATCATTATGTATACGATGTACCAATACATGTTCTTGGTAAAAATAATAAAAAAGTTAAAAAAAAAATGGCCCCCTTTATCCATTTTGTAAGAAACTTTGAAAGGCCATGTAGGAGTATCAGCAATAAAGGGTAAAAATGATCTTAGGAACCCGCTGTCATTTTTGTGATCTTTTTGTTTTTAATAACTCTTCAGAGCTTCTCTAGAGAAAAGAATGGGTTTTGTGCTAATTTTTGAATGTTATCTTTTAGAACTACTAGAGTACAATGCCTGAATTTCTGCCTCAAGTTAGAATAGAATAATGTAAGAAAGAGATTCCACCAAGAGAATTCTCCGGCATGTGCCCCAGCTGTGATCCCGCCTGAGAAACGTGAGCACTAGAGAATCTCTAAAGTGTCCTTCAACACAGATGTCTAGGAGTCCGTGATAAAGCATGTGGAGAAATGCTATTTGCCAAAATGCCATACTTACGGTTCACATATATAACATTTTTCCCCTCATTCCCTGCCACTCATCCATTAAATCTCCTATTTTTGCTTTTTTTTTTTTTTTTGTCATCTAGGACAGCCATTCTTTATTCCCGTGGCTTCTAAAAGTTCAAATAATTTGGCCAGTGTTGGAAAAACACAATATAGCTTTAAATAGTTCTCTTTTTTTGTATGCATTCTAGATTTTAACAATAACAGTATTATAAAGTGGCTTCAGTATAAATTCTAAGACTCAAATAATGGGAATAAGAAAAATCTTTAAAACGTTGGTATATTCTTAAGCTTCAATACACTTACATGGAATAATAGTGTATGTAAAATATTAATGCTCCAAATTAACACCAAATAAGCTTTCATAGAAAAAAATCTGGCATATCTTATGCATAATGTTGATAAACTCCATGGATACTGGGAGGAGGAACATTTAAAAATATGGCTTGATCTGTCATAATCTATTAGAATCGAATAATCATTTACCTAGAAAACAGGCTAATGATTCTGGGGTGTGTGGGGGACATGGCTCATAAAAATGGGCATTCTAGTTTTGTATTGGGGGTGAGGAGGGAAGATATCAGTAAGCTGCTAAAGGAAATTTTAAATGCTCTAGTTTTCATGCTGTGATTCCCAGGTCTCTGCCAAATTCTGTTCTCTAGTGTCGCCTCTCCTTGTGTAGCAGCCATCAAGAATGAGGCATTTTTCTATCAGCTCAATTCTAATATCTCTTGAGTAAAACCTTTCTTGTCTTTGAGCTCTGTTCTCTAACTGCTCCGTCTTTGACAAAGATCTGCATGCTACCCAAGTCTGAAATGCTGGAGTTGCCTGACTCACGCCTTTGTCTCACCAAGGAACAGGGATGGTTTTCTGAGAATTGATTTGCTAATCTTTATGCCTCTTTAGATGATGTTCTTATCATGATTTCAGCCAGTGTCTTAAGTAACCCATTGCCATCTGCTATCAGAAGATTTCATTCATTCTTCACCATTCAAACTCTGGGTTCTGTGAATCTATCAGACTTTAGCTCAGGACATTTTTCCATTCAATTTTGCTGAATTTTGCCAAATTTATGCCTTTAGTCTCTTCTTCTCTAATCCTTGATAATAGTTGACTTCTACCCCAAAGCCCACTAGATTATTGCCTGCCTTATGATGTTTGATGCTATTTGCACATACTATAATCTTCCTTCTGAAATGTGAGCTCCTGGGAGCAGAGACTGCCTCTTGTGTTTGTTCTAAATTTCCTGCAAAACCCAGATGGTGCTGGGAAGTAACAGGTATTCTCAAGTAGGATGTTAATTGGCTTCATATTTACTGAGAGCTAGCAAAAGCGTAATTTATATTTTCCATGAAAATGACCTCATGTCTAGCTTCAGAAAATCTAGGGGGGACCACACATGTGAAAAGGTATGTATGCCTGAACTTTGGATATTTTTGTTTTCATCATGAAATCATTTGTCATTTTCACTACTCTAAGTGTTGATATGATTTATGTCATGTCGGATATCATATTGAGGGGCCGCAAAGTGCTATATCAATAAGATGCCTGATGTTCAAATGGAAATTGGTAAACTGAGCAAAAATGTAGGTGTTTAAAATTCTCTCATGTTTCATGTTGTACTGAGGTTATCTTCTGTAACTGACTACATATATTAGTCTACATATATTTGACTACAAATACCTTTATCAGCACTTTAGAAAGAAATTGACTTCGGTAGTGTATATATTGTCCAAAAACAGAGCATGAGTAATGATGCATTTGATTCACAATAAATTTGTGTGAGACTTTGAATTTTAGGCAATAGCTGTATTTACTTTTATTGTATTTTTTATGAGGAGCCTTTGGAAAAACTTATGTTCCATGATCTTACGTTTATGGTCAGTTCAATCTTTCTTTGAACATGAGCTACACCCATAAAATAGGCTGTGAGTCATCCTGATTCTTATGACTACACGATGCTCGTTTGTAAGGTTTGAATCTTTACAGCCTTATGGACACACCTCTTTTTGAGGAGCTTGAGATGCCCAGACTCGGCAGGAGATGTAGATATGTGTCGCCACAGGTTCAGGAATGAGCTGCTGTTGCATTATCCAGGCTGACCTCAGTGTCTCTGCCTATAGAAACTAGTTTGTCTCCTCCGAATATTAATCATGCTCACTTTAAACTTGGGAGTCTTTAAAAAGAGAAGCTTCCCACTCCTCAACAATAACAAACAATTTAACATTGTGTTTAGCAACTTGTCAGCTACTCCATCTCTGTCAAAAGCATCTCTTTGGTGATTATATCTCAATCACGACTGGGCCCGTTTGCATTGCACATTGTAGAGAGATGAGGTGTCTGTAAAACAATTATAGCATTTCTTAATGTGAAGAAAAAGACGAAAGAAGAGGAGGGTGAAAAGAAGAGGGAAGGAAAGAATGGAGAATATTAATTATAGTCAAACTCCTTGGATTCTGTTTTTCAGGCTTTTAGGAATTTTGTATGGATCCAGTCACTCAATCTTCACAAAAACTCCATAAAATATATGCTCTTAGTACCTTTATTTTCTTTTCTGGTGAAAAAAATTAAAGTACAAGGAATAAGTTCAGACTTAGAATTTGAATACATGCAGTCTGATACCAGAATCGAAGTTATAATCCTCTATGTCATGTTTTCTTTTTATGACAATCGCTGACTACTCTGAAAATAGAGATGTAATTTTTAAAATAGTCATAACAAAAAATAAATTAGAGTTTGAACCTTCTATTTGTTTAAGCATAGTTCTGAAAGATGCCTAGACAATCTATTGAACATCAAAATATCTCACTAATCATTTGATTTTGAATCCATTTGTTTGGTTGATGGTGGAAAGAATAAGCTGACAAAGAGTTTTCATAAAATGGAAAGACAATGACTGTTATTTGAAATCTTATAATGGTTAAGAAATTTGTCTGTTTCTTGGATCCAGTTGGTTTCTTATCATCAAGTCTTATCTTGATCTCTCTCCTAATTTTATTTTAGAGTTTTATGCAGATGTGCCCCAGACTTAGTAAATGTCAAAGCATTAGCCAGCAAATATTAACTGATTAAATGTTCACTTTTACTCCTAACGTGCATGTCTGGAGTTTAGGGTTTTGCATGTGCTTTGCTAAAGATTAATAGGTAGAATGAACCATTCAACCAAAAGTAAAGCATATTACATGAAAGTGAGGTGTACAATGTTTTATCTACAGACCGATGAACATGTGGTATGATTTTGATTGTATCTATTTATGTAGGGTAAGAGGGAAAAATGAGAAAATTATTTTATGATCTTGTAGAGCTTATTTTCAGTCATGACTAGCTGAGCACTATGTCAAGTATAGTGGAAATTTGTCGTTTTGCTGCTTAGCGTTTACCCTGGTGGGGCCTTGCCACCAGCCTCAGCTCACATGCACCTCCTAGTTAACTGTATTTCTATTTCAGGGGCTGAACATGTGGCCAAAGCCTCAGCCAATCGATACGTTGTATCCTGTTTGCAATTAATTCAAATGGGAGCCAAGCCACTTCATTAGCACATTTGAGGACTAGTTGGATTTGCTGGAACTTAGACACCAGAGTGCCTGGCAGCCAGTTTGAAACCATGAGAACAGCGAGAATGTCTAGTTAAGGAATCATGAAGAAAAAAACAGAAACAGAAACTCTTGTGAAAACCATTCAATCTCTGGATCCATCCTTTCTTACATCCAGAGTAATTCTGTAAGACACTAGATTTGAAATTTTTGAAAGCAAATTTGGGATTTCCTTAACTTGTAATTGAAGGATTCCTACACATAAAAAATAATAAGAGAAGTTGAAGAGGACACAAAAATCATAAACTTCTTGGAGCATGTTTAGCAGGCCTACAATGCTATTAGGTGGTAAGTCAGACGTGAGTGTCTGAAATTATCCTGCTTAGCATGTTTTTAAAAGCAGACACTGTCTGTATCTAGCAGAAGCCCCCCTAAATTGTCATCAGTATCACTGGCAGCACCTGCTTAAGCAGTCAGCCTAGAAGGCCATGTTGGTTGCATGCGATATCCAGCCCCTGTCACCTCTTTCGGTGACCTGACAGAACTGAATCAATCTGGAGGCTGCACTGAAGCAAATGCTGTATCTCACTGGAGAATTCGATTTAAGACGCAGAAATACTGTACAGTCAGAGAATGATGAACACTTGGACCACAGGTTGTGCCGAGTCTGATGGTAGTTTTCAGTTTTCAGCTGTATGAATGTTGGTTAATCAACAGAAACTCCCCCAGTACGAGAGGGAGGAAGGAAGAGAGGGAGAGAGAGAGAAGGTGTGTGAGATTTACTGTGTTTTTACTGGCTAGCCAAGCTTTGTGTCTCTATGGTGACATTTGACAGTTGAAGATAATGATGAAGTAGGTTACTGTGGTGCTGTGCAGAGAACGAGAGGAGAGGAGAGCTGGCAGGGAGATGGCAGAATATGCAAAGACAGGAAGAAGGCCAGACTAGGGGCCATCAGGATCACCATGGCGACTATGCAGTAGGTTGGGAGCAGCTCACTATAACAGATATACACGGGCAGGAGTCCTGTTGGGCTTTGAAGGGCATGTTAAGAACATTTTGAGCAGACAAGTTATAATTTCTTGTGCTTTCCAATAATAATAGTCTAAAAATTGTGAATATTTATGGTATGTTTCTTGAACAAACTCTTGACTAAGAGAGCTGTAAAACATTTTTCATTAAACCATCATTTTTTTTCCTAAACCAATATCATGTAAAAACCTTTATGTATAAGAGAGGAAGCAATGTTATTGTTGAAAAATTATTTTAGAAGTTTGTATGTGTAATATTTCTTAGCATGAAGAGAAATTAATGAGAAAAATGACACTGTATCAGTGAACATAAAAATATAAACTCTGGGCTATGTATTATAGATGTAGACACAATCTTCAATTTTATTTTTGTATTTTGCATTACTCTCAAGGTATTGGAAAAAGTCCTGATTCACACCAATAAATAGGTGTAAAGGGTAAATGACTTCAACAGCTCATCTTGAAATCTCAGGATTTTCTTCAAATAAACTGACCTAGAAACTTGAAAGTAGAGCAATAGTTAATTTTCTTTAAAAATGTGTATTCTTATCAGTCTCCAACATATCAGTACACTTCACCATGTATATAAAAGGAAGGCAGCAAGTTTATAAACTGTAAAGGTAGTATTAAAAATTACATTATTGCATTCCTGAATATGTGTCAGGCTGACTTGTTACTGATAGCTGACTGTTGGGCTGTAGATAGG
This sequence comes from Hystrix cristata, assembly GCA_004026905.1. Classification (NCBI taxonomy): domain Eukaryota; kingdom Metazoa; phylum Chordata; class Mammalia; order Rodentia; family Hystricidae; genus Hystrix; species Hystrix cristata. The sequence goes on from PVJO010004753.1 coordinate 6,162, forward strand.
CTCTAACAAAGTGCATCTGAGTTGGGGCTGCTGTTAAGAGTGCAGAGCACAAATAATTTTGAACAAAGTGTGTATGAACGAGAACACGTTTTTTGAAAAATCAGATCATTGCTACAAATGTGTTTATAGCACATTTTTAGAAGTTCAAATGTGTGCTCAGAGATCATTAAAAGGACTATGTAAACAAATGTGTACCCGTATACGTACATTATTATATTAGTTTCCAATGGGCTAATTTTGGTATAAAAATTATTTGATTATACTTTTTTGCTTTACTAACTTTTAAATATAGTTTTAAAATTATTTGAAAAGTTAAGTTTCAACTTAAACTTTTGCAAGGCCCAAAGCTTCTCTGAGGAATGCTGGTAATACCTGAACAATTCTTTAAAAATTATTGATTGACTTGACCCTCAATGTCGCAGATCACGTATCCACATGTAGAAGACTGGAACTAGATCCTTATCTCTCACTTTGTACAAAAATCAATTCCAAATGCATCAAAGATCTAAGTAAAAGCTTGGAATGTTTGAAAGTGCTACAGAAAACACAGATAAAAACTTGAAGTTATAGGCACAGCCGAAGACTTCTTGGGTAGGACTCCAATTGCACAGAAAATAATAACAAGAATCAACAAATGAGATTACATAAAATTAAAAAGTTTCTGCACAACAAGTGAAACAACAGTGAAGAGATACCTGCAGAATAGGAGATAGTCCTTTCCAGCTACTTTTCCCAGAGAAGTTTAATATCTAAAATATATAAATAATTCAAATTTAATGTCAAGAAAACAAATAGCCTGAAATAGCCAGCTGGATGTGATGGTACTCCCCCAGAATCCCAGCACTGAAGGGGCAAGTGAATTCAAAGATGCCTCTCAAAAGAATTGTAAATAACCAAAAGTATATGGAAAAATGTTCAGTGCCTTTAGCCATCAGGGAAATGCAGATCAAAACTAAAGTGAGATTCCATCTCACCCTAGTCAGAATAGCTGTCATGAAGAACACAAAAACCGTAAGTGCTGGTGAGGATGCGGGGGAAAAGGAATTCTGCCAAACTGCTGGTGAGAATGTAAATTAGCAGAGCCACTCTGGAAATCAGTACTGAAGTTCTTCAACAAACTAAAAATGTAATTACCACGTGATCCAGCTGTACCACTCCTTGGTATATATTCAAAGGAGTTAAACTAAGCATACTATAGGAATACCTGCATGTTCATGTTTATTACTACACAATTCACAGTTACCAAGATATGAAACCAACCTAGGTGCCCATTACTGGATGAATGGATAAAGAAAGGGACATATTATATATATATATATATATATATCTCAATATATATATATTTATATATATGTATTATTTGGCCATAAAGAAAAACATTATGTCATTTGCAGGAAAATGGATGGAACTGGAGATCAGTTAGACAAAATAGCCAGCTGGGCACAGTGGCACACGCCTATAATCCCAGGACTCTGGAGCGTGAGGCAGGAGGATCACCTTGAGTTCAAGGCCAGCCTGAGCAACCTAGCAAGACCCTGTCTCAAAGAAACCAAACCAAATGAACAAACAAACAAACAAAAACCAAAATAGCCAGATTCAGAGAGACAAGTAGCACATGTTTTCCTAATACATGGATTTGAAAAAGATGATATGATTGTAGATGAGAGACTGTTATTAGACAAGAAAATGGAAATAAAGGACGGGGCTTAATGGAGGGTAAAGGGAATGGATATGATCAAAGTATGCTGTAAGCATGTATAAAGTTTTCATATTGAAACCCAATATTTTCTAAAATTAAGAGGCATTAATAAAAATCATCACAGAAAAAAAATCATCACGGAACATGAAGGTAAAGCCCAGTGGGGAACTGGGGAAGGTCTCAAATGTTCTAAGATCAGGATGCAGAGATGTATTTTTCTCATGGTTTAATGATGTTTTCCATTTTACACATTGTTTCTTTTTTCTTAACAATAAATAATGAAAATTGGTCCTAATACTGTTGACCCTCTAATAATTTATTTTTCAGGCACTTCACTATAGGTTTTTATTTTATTTTATTATTTTTGAGACAGAGTCTTACTATGCAGTTCAGGCTGGCTTTGGACTCACTATGTAGCTCAGGCTGGCCTCGAATTTGCAGCAATCTTCTTGCCTCAGTCTCCTGCGTGCTGGGATTATAGGCGCATACCACCATACCCAGCCTCAGTATTGTACCATCTTTACATTTATTTCTATGGTGTGTACAAAAGGCTCTTAAAACCTGGAAGGAACTTCTGGTTATTAGAAGTAATTCTTACACTAAGATACTTATACAGTAGGAAAAAAAGAAAAAAACGCCCAACCCCCCAAATCTCTCTTATATTGAATGAGATACCTGTTTGTGAATTGAGACATGGGTGACTGTCTCATTCCACTAGGAGGAATGGAGCAAGGACTCATTCTAAGAAATAAGGACTTTGCTTTATTTATATTTGACTAATCAGCTTCTAGAATAGTGTGTAGCACAGAGTAGGCATTCGATATGTTTTTTCTGTCTTTTCGACAATGTAGGCAGAGAAAGCAGCTCAAGATTTAATTTCTATTGGCCTTAGATGGGTTTGTAAATAAAAGGTGATAAAATAGACCTTTAGTAAAGCTTGGGGAGTGGTATTAGTGTACATTCCTACAGAATTATCATATAACCTGGTAGTTGAGGATTTTAAATCTCTTAAGTAATATTCTATCCAATTTTAAAAAGGTGAGCAATCACTCTTATTCTTAAGATCTCTAAACTTTTGCAACTTTTCTAATTCAGGTGTTATAGAGCTGGGTTGTCAATGGCCAATGCTGATTTCAACCATGTCTCTGTTTTCATTTAAAACCATTATTCTAAGTCATGCACTATTAATGACTGACATTCCTAAATGCTGAGAGACAGACGACTGATTCATTTCGGCAGATTGTGATTGGCAGAGAAGTGGAAGTGTGTTGATGTTGGCCTCTTCTCAATGGATACCATAATTTGATTTCCATTTATTCAATGACTGCTGTTAATTTGTTTCTTTACATTACTTTGAGTTTGGGTATCTGTTCAGTAAAAAGCAAAAGTGGTAAAAATTATGGAATTAAAAAAAAAACCAACTATTTACATGTTACGTGTATCTAGTTGCCATCCCAGGTTGTGATCTTCTTCAGAGCCTGTCTCTTGTTTTGTTCTGTTTTGGTTTTTCTTGTAAGAACTGTCTTATAAGCCTTCTTTTGTCTGGTACTATGGTTATCACTGACTTACTGTGCAATTTACTTTGTCTCTGGGATTAGCTCTTCTCCTTTTCCTTATTCCTGAGCTGCCGCTCCTTCGCCTAACAGTGGCCCTTTGTGTCTGTACACCAATGCCTTAGTGTTGGCTCATGTGTTGGATTACTGCCAAGGGTGAAACTCAGAAAACTTTATGGAAATGCTAATGTAGCTAAAGCTCCAAATAGAAGACCATAATAAGAATATGATCTTAAATATCCAAGAGTTCTTTGGGGTCATAATCACAGTGATAAGAGTTTTCCTCAATTGCCTCCTTCAGTTGAGTGGCTGCTGTTTCTCCTGTCTGAATTGTGGGAAGGTTCTGGGGATAATGATCACTCACACAAAGTTATCACCGCTCTTTGGATAAAGGCCATTGTTGTGGATTGAGTTGTGTCCTCCAAAATGATGTGTTGGAGTCCTAATCCTCAGGAACTGTGAATGTGACCTTATATGTAGATAAAATCTGTGAATCGAGTTAAGATGATGTCATAGTCAATTAAGGTGAGCCCTAACCCAAGCCCTTACAAGCAGAGGAGAGACAGACGTGCAGGGAGAACTCCATGTGATGACAGCCAGAGAGCGGCATGATTTGTCTGAAGCCAAGGAATGCCGAGGATGGCCGGCAACACCGAAAGACAGAGCAAGTGTTGAACAGAAAGTCCCCTAAGACCTGAGAGACAGAAGAGCCCAACTGATATCTCGATTCGGGCTTTTAGCCCCCAGAATTGTGAGAGAAGAAATTTATGTCATTTTATGCCACATAATTTATGGTAATTTCCTACGGCTGCTCTAGGAAACTAATATATGAAGATCAAAATGGTGGATCGTCTGAAGATAATGAATTTTGACCTTAGTCATTATCTTCTGATCTCTTTCCCAATAAAAGTTTTAAATTTCATAAACCATGTATGTTTTCAGGTTTTCCTCTTTCTTCTATTATCTGGCACATAAAAGCGGGACCCTCCTTGTGCTCCCCCCACCATGTTAGTGGAGTTACTTGGCACCCTTCCACTGGCCCTTTTGGAAATAGCTTTGGGATTCCCAATGCTCCCCGTCTTTTAAGAAATACCCATCCTCAGCACACTCAGGACAGGCCCCATTACTCCTTTTCCTTTTCCCCACACCTTGCTATTGATATACCTGTCTTGGTGTATTCTCTCAGATTGCTGAACTCTGTCAGAAAACGTGGTATCTGGTATTGTAGGTAAATATTGGGTCACTGTGTAAGCGACTATTAGTGAGTGAAGGTGTAATGTCTTACAGGTAATACATTTATTTTCATAGAGTCTGTCTTCAGGCGTGACTTTGGCAAAATAAATAAGTAAATAAAGTTGAAGCGGAAATCTCATGATGAAGATGGTGGGGGTGAAAAGACAGGCAGATATTTTGGGACAACATAACTCTCATACCCTTCAGGTTACATCACACAGCTGACCACCTACTCCCCCCCATCTTTGAACCTTGCTGTTGCTGGTCCCAAGAAAAGGAAGAATAACGGGCAAGACTAAACACAGTACACTGATAGTTACTTCCTGAATAGTAAGAGCTGAATCCAGGTCACAGTCCTTGTACTAGTTTTTATTTTATGTTCTCTGGAATTGGATGCCTCCTTTTATGAAATTCCTTGTCTGTGAGGTGCGTGAATGAAAGATCCCATACATAGAACAACGTGTGAAGCGCCTATTGCCATTATATTCTAAGTTTCTTTAATTTATCAAACACTCAAATGGATGGTTGCAGTCTTGTCAGTAAACATTTTTCTTGAGGGTACGTCTGTATGCTATATGCAGACATTCGCTGACTTATGATGGTTTAACTTCCAATTTTTCAACTTTATGAGGGTGTAAAAGCAATAGACATTCAGTAGAAACCATGCTTCAAATTTTGAATTTTGATCTTTTCCCAGGCCAGCAATATTCATTACGATATTTTCTTGCGATGCTGGACAATGGTGGCAAGCCATTACTCTTGGTCAGCCACGTGGTCACGAGGTAAATGACTGCTAGTCTACAGTGTACTGTGAGCTGAGCTATCCTGCTCGGTTGGGGAGGTGCATTGAATGCATTGTGATTTGACATTTTCACCTTACAGTGGATTTCTCAGGAGATAACCTCATTGTAAGTTGAGGAGAATCTATGCACAGATACTGTACTTATGGGCTAGTAAATAAGCACTTGTTTATAATTTTATACTTTGACTAAATTTTGGACTGATTTGAATAGGCAAATTAACAGATTTTTTCTAGTATTGTATAGACAGAGCCCAATTCAAAGGATAGATGCCCAATGCTAATTGCATATCTATCATGACCTAGTCTTGCACAACTCTGCATTTTTCACTTCTCTTTTTCTGGGGTCTGGGTGATTGAATAGCTGTCTTCTCTCATTGAGCACACACTCAGGAAATAGCTCTGTGAGTATAGTGTCCCAGCAACTAGATTTAAATAATGACAACTCCTACTGACTTTCTGCCAGAGTAAATAGTTGTAAGTAATTTTTGAAATAATAATGCCAGACTAAGTGATCATCTCCAGTTAATCAATGTGAGAACATCCTAAGACTAATTCAGCTCTAAAAATCCAGAAAGTATCAATCTTGAAAGGTTTTTTTTTTTTCCCCAAGTAAAATCCTAATTTCCTTCTATTGCGATGGCTGACAGCAGCTTCAGGTTTACTAGAAATAAGCCATGACTTAGTGACATAAAACAGAGTCCTTTAAAGGGAGAAAATGTACAAGAGGACATGTTCTTAAGACAGAATATCCTGGTTCAAATTCCAGCCCACTACTATATGCAGGATACCCTTAGGGAAGTTGCTGAACTTCTCAAATGTTAACCTTCATAAAATGATGAAAATAATAGTACTTGTATGATATCTGTGATGATTAAATAAGTTAATTTACAAGGAACAGCATAATAGCTGGTAGATAGTAAGCACTTAATAAATGGTATCTATTGTTATCAATATTGTACTTTTTGATAAAAATAAGCAAACCCTTCAGAATTTGGAACTAGAGCTGAAACTCTGGTCAGGGACATTCTTGATGAGAACAAAAGGTGTTTCTAGCAAAGAAAGGTTTGTGGTAAGACATGAAGAGGACATAGAAAATTATGGCAGAGAGCTAAATAGGTGGGAGCTGAGTAGCTAAGGAAGGCTATGTATCTGGACTGGTTTCTCAAAGGAATGATTTCTCTTTTACCAGTCATGGCCCGAGCTAATCTCTATGACTTTCTCTGAATTTATGTGTGATGTACATATCAAGATCTCTGCTTCAGGTGATAGCTTATAATTCCATAGAAAACAACTGTCTTAGAAAACATTTGACAAAGTTCAAATCTCTGCTAGCATACTTTTATATTTACATTTACAAAAGGTCAAATCCAGGCTACCCAACAAGAGGATTTTCCAAAAAGTGATGTTTGTTACCAAGTTGAAGGTGGACACAGGGTCATGACAGAAAGGAGCTAATAAGGTCAGAATGCAGGGAGACTACGATGATGGAAATAATGAGATGTTCTGAATGTGCGGAAATGAGATGACTGTGGAGCTGTATCTTGCTAGGGCATCAGATTCAAGAGTCAGCACTTGAAAAAATTGCATAATCAAAATTACCTTTAAAATATCCCTTTCATCCCTCATGAAGACTAATATAGATGGCTTTGTACATATAGTATTATGCAATACATTTGTACATATATGAGAGAGTAAATAGCATATAGAACACAGTACACATACAAAATGTTATTTTATAGCATTTTGTAATATTTTAAACTGAATCTTGATCATGAATAGTTAAATTCACTTATGTTACATACCTTTATCATATGACTCTTAAAGTCCTGGTTGCAACCTGGGCTCACTCTTATTCTTTGTGGTGTGTATTATATAATTTTCTTAGCTTACATACTCTATCATGCATTTTGACTCCTTGAAGACTAATGTATTTTTTCAGAAGAAAAAGGTATTTGGTAAACTGTGATGTAACATATAGATATTTTATTCTCCAAGGTGTTCAATTTTTGTTGTTGTTGTTGTTTTTGGTGGGTGCTGGGATTGAACTTGGGGCCTTGTGCTTGCTAGGCAAGAGCTCTACCACTTAAGCTAAATCCCTAGCCCAAGACGTTCAATTTTATAGACAGTTCAGCATCAGATTTAGCAAAGGTGCCGGGAGGAATATAAAGGCAAATTTTCTTTTACGCATGTCAGTTGTTAAGGAGACTGGCAAAATCTCCATGTTAGGCGAATGGCAAAAACAAACAAACAAACAAACAAACAAACAAACAAAGCATACCTGTTATCCCTTTAACATGTTACCAAAAAGAGTGAACATCTCTGCTTAAGTCTTTTTGATTGTTTGATTTCCAATAAAAATAGAGGTAGTTAATATAGAAACAGTCTTCAGTGTTGAATAAGAAGCCGAATGACTTTGATGTAATTCACAAGATTTTAGGGAACCCCTTATCCTCTCTATGTAATCCATAATAAATATGGAAATTTATTATAAGAGATGGAGTTCTTTCTTTCAAGGTTAGTCTCTCTTTGAAGTGGTTGCACAGTAGAATTGTCATACTGCTAGAGGCAAGTTAGATGAACCTCTTTCTTCTTCTACATGTAAGTGACATTTTCCAGCCTCCCTCACAGTTAGGATAATGTTAAAGAAACATTATTGTAAGGGATGCTTACCATGTCCAGGCCTGATTTCTGCTTGTCTTCCAAACTCTTTCCCTACATTGGTGACTGAAAAAGTTCCACCACAAAATGGAAACAACCTAAACTCTTGAGTCCTCACGGGGCCCGCACTGTCCTTGGAGAGCTGGCTATTCGTATCAGACTGGGTCTAAATGATAAATTTGCCTTTTAGTCCCAAAAATTTTGGACTGTTGAGGTTGATGTAGTAGCTAAGGTCACTTGTCCTAATAGGGACATTTATATCAGAAGTTCAGTACTGCCAGTAAAATCTAATTAGGGCTGAGCGGATAGCTTAGTTGTAGAGCACCTGCCCAGCATGTGTAGTGTCCTGAGTTTTGTCTTCAGGAACAAACAAACGCACAACCCAAACTGGGTCGAGCTGACGTAGCTGCTGAAAGTAAGTATTGATACTGAAGAATGTAAAGATGACTGTTCATATGATTTCATGGCAAAATATTTATTGAAACTGTCACTTGCAATAAATTGGAGGACGGAACAAGTACCTACTCTGTTGATGGCTGTGGGACTGCTGGTTGAGAAGAAATGAGGTATTACTGTAGGTTTGCTATTTTGGGCTGTATTTTCAAGGTATTGCCAAAAGAGATGAACTCAGGAAATAAGCAGTGGATTTGCAAGCAGAAATGAATGGGAAAGGATGTCCAGAAATATCTGGTTAGAAAGCTATTTTGAAATCTGAAACAAGAAAAGTTGGGTTTAAAAAACTGGTAGTTGAGTCAACTAACTCAGGGAAATCAGAAATCAGACTGAGTACAGGATTCCTTTAGATGATTATCAACTAATTCCTGCTGGCTATTTACTGATAAGGAAGATTGCCTCACTCTCTAGGTTAGATTGGAAAAAGGGGCGTGAAGGTGAGAAAGCGAAGTAACAAAGCTGATTTATGAATTATATCTTAGAAATAAAGCTGCAATTATTTCCTAGCTTGTGGGAATGCATTGGAAGCCTATTTAGTAATTTATGGAATTGTATTGCCAAGGAAGCAATGGCTCTACACTACTTGAGTGGCCTTTGGTCATTTGATTTTAAGTGGCCCTTGGGCCCTAGAGCAGACTCTGTCACTGCCTGTTGTCTCTGTCTGTGCAGCTTATGCCAGGACACAGCAGATACAGTCTGTGTCTGTGTCTCTTTGCTGTGGCGACCTTTTCCGGCTGCAGGGATGTTTGGAATTAGTTCATTGGGAATGATTTTAAATCAATGAGGGATAGAAGATTTTACATTTACTTCAGCTTCTGCACCTCTTAAGGAAATCATGTTCTGTATTGTCTCTTAGAGGGTCCTCAGAAGTTTTGAGCTCCAGTTTCTCTAAGTGATATGCTATTTATGAATGCTTCCCTTATTGGCTTTCCTTCCTTTCCTGTCTTACTTTTACCCTACTCATACTGCTTCATGACATCACTTCCCAGATAACTTACTTGCACATATATCCTTGTATAAGCATTTGGTTTTTACAGGATATATACCAACCGAAGAAAGTCTTCACCTTCCGTGAACAGCAGTAAAAGCTTCAAATGCTCTATAGGCTTCAAGAATGTCATGCTCCGAAACATCTCCATCAGATATAACTAAGGATGATAATGGGCAATAAGGTCACCCAGAAGATGTAGTTAGGGGCCATAAAGAACGATCCGTAAGGAGCTGCTTCTAGAGAGCAGAATCAAGGTCAAATTAGGAATTGCCTCCATCTGTCTAGTAGGACTTCAGAGTCACAATGGACCAATGCCTCCTGGATGACTCATTCCTCCTCATTCAAAATAGGAGTGTTTATTGCAGTAATCCTGCTTCTATTGCACCATTGGATAGGGAATGTGCATGTGGGGAACAGATTACTTGTCTTTTTAGTGCATAAGCTGCGGGGACTAAATTAGTCATATGCAGCCTGGGGAAGAGAATTGTGCTTTTCCTATAGATAAAGAGTTTAAACTTTATGCAGTGGCCAAAAGAGACTATGGGAGGAAAATTGAAATGATGTTTGATGATCAGAAGGGTGAATTGTGTAAGAGACTAATTAGATGTTCCTCCATCTTATTTTATTCTCCTGAGCACAAAACAAAGAGAATTTTAGAAATTATTTTTTGGTGGTACTGGGTATTGGATCTGGGGCTTTTGCACTGAGATACATCACCAGTTCTTTATTTATTTTTTTTTTTTTGAGTGAAATTCTCACTAACTCACTAAGTTGCACACAATGTGCTCAAACTTGTGATCCTCTTGTCTTGGCCTCCCAGAGTACTGGGATTACAGGTGGATGCCACCACATCCAGCTATGAAAAAGACATATTTTGTAAATAGTCCTTGCTGTTATTAAGGGGCCACGGAATGTGTACAAAGGTAACTTCTAGTCCTTCTTATAAAATCTCCAGTATTGCTTATTAAATTGTCTGTATTAGTGACTTTCTCATTGCTGAGACATAATACCCGACACCAACAACTTAAAGGAAGAGAATTATTTTGACTCAGGGTTGTGAAGGATTCAGTCCATGGTTGGTTGGCTTCAAGGAAGAAACAGCATGGCAGGAGGGCAGGGTGGAGGAAAGCTGTCCAGCACAGGGTGGTCTGAAAGCAGGGAGGAGAAGGAGGTCATGCCCTAGCGACCTGCTTTGTCTGACCAGGTCTTATCTCCTAAAGGCATATTTAGCCACAAACTCATCAAAGAGCTAATCTACTGTTGAGTATAGCACCCCTGATATCCAATCACTTTCCAAACGCATGAGACTTCTGGGGGACGTTTTAGAGCTAAACCATAAATGCCTTCTCTTTTCTTTCCTTGGTGAAAGTGGAGGATGGTGGCATACCATCATTTTACGGTGAAAGGCAGAAGGGCAAGGCAGTACCTGGAAGAGACTGAACACACAACCTCAAACCCTGGAGACCTCATGATCTAAACACTTCAGCTTAGGCTCCATCCCCTAATACTTGCATTGGTGATTATGTTTCCAGCACATTGCTTTGGAGACACATTCAAACCATAGTGTTCATACTTGGTTATACATTCAAATGGTTCAAAATAAAAATACACACTGAGAACAATTAGTTTACATTCTATATCTCACCTCCATCTCCCATAAGTAATAACTTTTTGTAGCACCTAGGTTAAAAAAAAAAAAAATCTTTCTTTTCACTGCTGGGCCTCATACATGCTGGGTGAGTGTTATACTGCTGAGCTATACCCTCAGACTCTGAAAATCTATCTTTTAATGATAAGATTTCAGGTGCCTACAGCTCACGGAGAAATACAATTTTAGAGGGTGTTTTTTCTTCAAATGAAATACTACAAATGGCCATCTATTCCAACTATTTTACAAAATGGCTCTGAAGCTGGTAAACGTTGAGGAATTGTTTTAACACTGCACCTCCCCAACCAAAATCCAACCATTTGATTTTCATACCGTCAGATTAAAATCAATTAATTTTAAACTCTTAGGTTGCTGAGATAAGCATTCAACCATTAACTCATAGCAAATTTTAATTCCGAGAAATTTTAACTTGTATCGCCATGTGTTAATACTTTCTCCTTCTCCTCGACATATTTCCTGTGCTTCAGATGGCATCCAAGAACAAACATACTGTAGGGATCATACGAGTAACATCACGGCCCGGCTGTGTCTCCCTGGTGTGAATACAATCAACTGCACCAGGCTTCCCGAACTTTTTTCCTATAGATTTTTCTGATTACTTTTTGCTATGGCAACAGTCCCCAGCAATTTAACTTTCTTTTTATTCAGCAAAATCAATTTGATTTAAATTACAAAGCCCAGAATAAATTTAGTCTTAAAGATGCATTCGATATTATCTTTTGTTTAAATTTTATTTCTTACAACAGTTTCATTCAAAATTAGAAATCTTAAAAGTGAACCTGAAGTTCTGGATGCTAAATATTAGCCATGTGTTTGGGATTGTCAGAGGTGAGGTAGAAATCTCAGGGTCCTCTAATCTATGCAACAGCAGATGTAAAGATCAAAAAGGGAAAATCAGGAGTACAAATATAGGGGAAATACTTTGAAGTTTAAATGTTTTTTTTTTTTAGCAGAGGAAACCAATTTCTCCAACTTACTTAGAGTTGGAACAAATAAACCCTTGGTGTGGATGAGCTGAGGCTGAAACTTTGGTAAACAGACTAACAGATGGGAGAGTGTGTTGTTTGTTTTCTGCCGTCCTGTTTTCTTTATTATATGAAACTATGAAAATGAAAATGAAGAAACAAAAACAGAAGTTGAGAAGACTACCTGGGACTACTTAGAATTCTGAGTAAAAGGACAAATGCGCAATTTTGAGAAACTGTGTATGTCTCTGTAAGCAAATAATCAATTAGCGTTTCTAATATTTTAGAAGCCTGTGTCCTCTCAAAATTTTGGCATGTTATGTAAGTGCATTTTTGAGATATTATCCTTTTAGACAGAACAAGATATATAAATGAATTTATGGTTTGACGTTTATAACTATTGTATTGGCCGCAATTTTGGCCATTTTTGTTATTGCCGTAATTTAATGAGTACTTATTACTATTTGGAGATCTTTAAAAGATTTCCTGGGCAAAGGTTGTCTACCTAGGGAGCTTTAGAGCAAGAGTAGTATCATGGTTTTGTTTTTTTTTTTTTTGGTGCTGGGGATCGAACTCAGGGTCTTGTGCTTGTGAGGTGAGCACTCTAACCACTGAGCTAAATCCCCAGCCCCATCATGTGGTTTTTAGAGCCCTTTGCTTTTTTTAAAAAAGAGTTCGAAAATCATCTGTTTCCTGTTTTCTTGTGAATGACTTGGTGGATGACTTTGTCTCTTCCTTTAGTGTATGTGTTACAACGATCTCAATGAACAACATGTTGGACTCAGTGAATTTACTTCCATATGGAACAAGTTAGCAGCTATTTAATTTCTAAAAATGTTTATGAAGTCTACAGTCCATTGTTATTTTTAGGGAGGCCTATTCAGATCTTCTCCAGACGGTTATTTCAGGACTTCAGAGATTCTTTTCTTTAAGAAACTCCTCCAGAAAACACACCACTTTAAAACTATACCGAGTTTTTTAAAGATTAAAATAAAGATATTCACTCCTTGTCTTATTCACATTAATTCTTTTCTAATCGAAGTCATTTTGTGTTTTACCATGTGACAAACAGGGTTTTTTTTTTTTAACTAAAAGATTTGCATGTAATCTTATTTGGTTTTGGAATCAGTGAATGAATTATTTTCCTAATAGACAAATAAATACACATTGTCATTTTAAAAATCGTATAAGACCTGAGACTTAAAAAATGTGCTGATTTAAATTCATCTGTTTTTAGAATGTATCTAAACACTAAAGTTATGGTTGTTTCTAGGTTTCCAATCTCATGGTCATTAGGTGATTTAATTTTTTGCTTGGCCTATTAACTCGGAGATACCCATCTGTCGAGGGAAGGCACTTTTTAGTAGTCGGGCTTCATGGTTCCTTCTACAAGCTTCTTGTGGTTGAATGTTGAACACTCACAAAAGCTGAGAGGTATTTAAATGCGAAAATGAATTCTTATAATTAGATTTACTCTTTTTAATCAAGGATGCAAAATACTGTTGCTTTTCTCAATGAAATTTAGGCAAGGAATTTGAGAAAACATAAAAGTAAATGCATCTGTTTCTGCCTATTTGAAAGTCTGTATCTCTGTCGAATTGTTCTCATTTGATAATGTTCTTCTCATTATGTGATTGCTTGCTTAGCTGTAGCTGTAAGAGAATATTTGAATTACAAAAATGCCAGTCTGGTGGCATTAGAGAAACATAATGTGGGGAAAGCTTATCTCTGGGTGGCAACTTAGGGTAAAACAATTAAGAAGAAAGGAAACACTAAGAGCCAGGAAGCAGGAAAATGATTCATGTAAGGAAGTACAGTGTGGCTCCTGATAAGTTTGGGTTTATGCGGCCCTTAATAATTTTCTACACACAGTATCTGTTTGAAAGACATCACAGGCGAAATAGTAAAATGCGAGCATTTTTTTTTTTTTTTCTTTTCAAAGCTGGTAGGGATTCAATGGAGTGTTTTTCCTTAAAACATTAATTCTAAAATAAAATGAATTTGTCAGTCTCAGGAACCAGTCTCTCTCTCTATGAAAAATAATTTTGTTTTGATTTATGCATTTAATATTTCACACTAGAAATGTAAAACTACAGCAGTTATTTTATAGTGACTGAGATCAGGAAATATGGGGGTAATTCATTATATTTATTATTTTTCTTTATAAAACAATAAATCAATGTTATTGAAAATTAAATGTATGGTCTACTGTGAGGGCATTTTTTGAGGTATAACAGTACTTTCCATAAGGCTTTCTTGGATCTGACAGAAATTTGAATTATTCATTAGAGTCTTGGATTTTTCTTCACCCTAATCAAATTAATAAAACAATTTCAATTCTGAAAGCTATTAATTCTCTATGGAAGAGAATGAAAAGCATGAATTTACCTTCAGTTTCTTTTGACTGTTGTATACTTCTGGGAATCACCAACACTAAAAAAAAGTAGACTTTAAAAAAAAGTGTAGTAATAGATATTATCATTGTTACTTGGGAGGTAAAATAAAAAATGTATGCTGATTTTTGTTCTACCATTGTTTCCATGGGAAACTATTGCTTGGGTCCCTTGAAGGGTCTTTCAAACTCATTTTTTAAAAAATAAAGTCATAGAGAATCATTTTAGATTTTAGGATTAATTCCTACCCTACATCCAAAATGTTTGAAGTCTTTTGTAAAATGGAATCATACCATGTGATGAGACAAATATAAAGAACTGTATAAAACAAATATTAAAAGGAACAAGATTATGTCATTGAGTACAGGAGATACTCAAATTCTTTAGTTGCTTACTGAAGTAAACCGACTTGAAATTTTTGGCTTCTAAGGCAAAAGGGAAATAAGTTGATTCCATAATTTGCACCGCTTAACCCCAAAACAAACACACACATGAGTGTGTGGAAAAATCTTATTTCAGGATATAAATTCAAAGAGACTTTTTTATGTGGATCCTTGTACAAGGGACTTTTAATAGTATAAACAATGTCTTCAACTCCACCTTCATCTTATATAAAGATTGTTCCGATTGATCCCTCTCAAATCAGTCTTCTTTGAAGACTGAAGATACGACATTAAACCATAATTCAATGACGATATTCCTAAGATGACTCGAATAATAAAGTGTAAGTATCCCACTTGTTGAAGATCTGACTTAATACGGGGATAGATCTGAGAGAATCCTGAAGAAGCAAGTGCTTTCAACTCCCTTGGGCTCCAATTCCAGATGTCTTGAGCAGGCGTTTTCTGAGAGTTGGATCTCTGTCAGCTTCAAGGTGCAATTCTGAACCAGAAACCAATAAAATAGAATGAGGCGCAATTGTTCTATAATGAAGCTCAGACTGTATCCTCACACAGACAGAAAGCGCTGAGCTCGTGTAGTCGTGGGAAGCTACAATGCTAAAAGACCAATGTATTCTCCAAACTTTTCTATTTGTCTGGCTCTTGCAACCATACAGCGTGCGTGATTTGAATTAGCTAGAAAAACATTTATGCTGTTTATGGAAAGTAGAACTGCATGTTGATAGTCTTGTCAGGAGGAGTTCACTGCAGAAAATATACGACGTACCTAAATCTATTGAATAGTGTTATTTTTAAATGTCCGTTTAAATGTTAGAGGATGCCTACCAGATGTTCCCAATTCTTGGAGAAACTAAATCAAGTGGCCTCTTTTGAATTTATGAACTGATGAGTCTAATGCTTAAGACTTTTATTTGTTTTATTGTCCGAGAAAACCCAACTGTTTGGCTAACGTGAAAAAGTATGTTTGACATTTTGTTTGTTATAGCCAGAAACCATATTGTGTAGCTGAATTAAAAAAAAAAAAAGTGTGGTTAGGATATAGCACTCTTGGAGACCAACTTCAATTTGACAGGAGCTAGCCACAATGTCCACTCATACATCCGTCATCTAGTAATTATATAAAATTTGGATTATTATGTCCACAGACCAAAGAAAAACAGGTAAGAGAGGAAAGAAGGTGGTTGTGGTACAATCAGTTAGGTGAAGGTGAGGGAGTAGCCGAGCAGGGATGCGCCCTTCATCTAATACACCTGGTGTCGTTAAAAAGAGAGAGAGAAGCACAAAGATGACTGTGTGGGGGAGGAAATAGGGTGGCTGCAGATATCAGGAAAGGCAGACAGGTTAAGACCTTGCAAATTGAATCACAGTGCTAAAAATCAGTTTCGATATAGTTCAAAGGGCGTGTCCAAGAGAGTAAGAAGTTGAAATCTAGAAAGTAGTAAAGAGTGTCTTTTTGTAAAAGTTGCTTATTTTAAAGGGCTTTGATCTCCAATGTGATAAGGAAATTACTGAACACAGCTAAAAATAGATTGGAAATAGTTTGGGGCATCAGACTAGTCTCTTAAGACACTAAGTGATTTATCAAGTACTTCGTCTTGGTTACTATCTTTGGATACCACCTTGGGAGGTCCATCAATTATATGAAATATGGAGACAATTGTGTGAATTTCAATGAAGATTTATGCTTCTATAAATTCTTTCAAACATCGAATGATAACTGTATTCCAAATCTTCATTGTTTATGCTTGATTTCAATGCTGCTCACTGAGGCCTTAGTATATATGGGTTTTTAAAATGTCTGATATATACTCATATATTGTATAAATGTAGCATGTATATTTTATTTATATATATATATAAGTATTTTGAATGTGGAAATGAGAGGAGGAAAGAGAAGTTTCTTAGAGCTCCCATAACAAACTACCTCAAGGTGGGTGGCTTTAAATAATAGAAATTTATTCTTGTGTAGTTCTGGAGACCCAGAGGTCTGGAAGTACCCCCTAAAGACTAAGAGAAAATCTTTCCTCTCCTCTTCTTGCTTCTTACAGCCATGGGCTTTCCTTGGCTTGTGGAAGCATAATTCCAAACTCTGCTTTGGTCTCTACATGGTCGTCTTCCTTGTTTGCACATCTCCTGTTTATAACAACACGACCTATATTAGATTAAGGGTCCACCCTATGCCAGTCTGACCTCATCTTAACCTAACTGTGTCTGCAACCATTTATTTCCAGACAACGTCACTTTCTGAAACACTGAGGGTGACAACTTCTGCATATCCTATTTGAGAGGGATGTAATCTAACCCATAACTGAAAGCTATTTCATTTTATTTGTTTTGAGAGTGTGTCAATCTTTATAAAATCAAGAGTCAGGTAAAGCTAGATTTTTGTTTTCCTAGATAAAAATTAGCCAAGACTGGCCTCGTATCTCTATTACCTGTTACTTGACAAGAAAATGTAAAGGTTAGTTGAGGAATTGGTGGGATCCACTGTCTATTCTGACATTTTCACTGAACTGTAACCTCTTGATTCTCACTCATCCGACTGTAGAGTCAGACTCACAATAATGATATTGAAATTCAGAGTGTGAGTACATCCCAGGAAGGAAAGAAACAATTTCAGGAGAGGCTATGGTATCAATTTGAAGAATGAAAATAAAATAAATTATAATATTAATTGATCATTAATGCTGATATCCCCCAGATAGCCCAGAGGCTGCCATCCAGTGCTATAAAGCTAAAGAGAATGAGTTTGACCAGCTATTTTTATCAAAGTTTCAAATATTTATCTCTAGAAAGAGCCCATGGGAAAGCAATTTTCTGATCTAAATTTCCTTTGCTTGGATGGAGATGAGAATTCACCATTCATTAGTTTAATGACCTTGGGTAAATAAGCCCATTAATCTTTGAATTTTTCTGCATTTGTAAAATAGAAATGATGGTATCTTAATCATTAATAGGGCATTTTAACATAAAAGCCATTTATGCCCTATAATGTTATATATATCAATATAAGAATTTACTTCTGGACAATGTCCTCCTGGAGCCTGAATTTAAGAGGCATTACAGTACAGCAGTTGTAAGTACAGGTTCTGAGTCAGAGCGATTCAGGCTGAATTTCAGCTCTGCCACCTCCTCGGGGCTGACTCTAAGCCCTGTCTACCTGTTTCCTTGTGTGTAAAGTGAGGACAATCGTATTTACTTCCTAGGTTGTTAAGAGGATTATACAAGTTAATAAACGTGAATCAATTAGAATGGTGCCTGGCACATAGTAAACACTCAATAAATGTAAACGGAGGATGTTGTTATTATGATTGCCATGAACTCTGGCATCTGGGTCACCCCAATAAATGCTTAGGATACATAATATTTAGAAGAGACAGAAATTGGTTCCAGAAATACAGATGTGAATTTACGTGTACAACGTAACTATAGTCACACAAATACATGCATACACACATTTACAAACACATACACATAACAGAGAGATAGATATAGTATAGGTAGACATTAAAAGTTTGGAGGTTTGTGGGGAATGGGAAATGGAGGAAGTACCCTAAAGAAACTCAAACAGAGTTGCCCTAGAATGAAGGTGATAATGATGAGAAGGGGCTTGAGGAGAGTCAAAGAATATTCAAAATCATCACTGTTATGAGTAATTAGGGGATGAGAAGACAAATAAAAGGTTGCTTTAAATGATCACAAGAATATTGTGAGCCCAGCTGCAACAGAAAGCCCACAGCCTGTGGTAGAACCAACCTGTGGCAGTGTGCTAACTAACCAGTTAGTATTATTATCTTGACATTTTCAGGAAAGTCAGGGTTAGGGCAGCTGGACGGGCACAAGAGGAGAAAGAATAGCTGGATGGCCACAGGTGGGAGTAGGAGTGAGGATGGTGATTCTAAAGCCTTCAGCTTTAGAGACCAAGATTTTAATAGACGCTTTTACAATTTGCACTTCAGTTATTCATCTTGTCGAGTTTAAGGATTAATAATAATTTCATCGGTGAGAGATACATGCTTGCTTTAGCCAACCTGTGTTAGGAGCATGTTTTTTATACTGCAAGTTGGGCAGAATAATCTGAAGCCAGTTGAAAGCAGGAGAAATGAATGAATCTAGAGCTCAAATGGTGATGACACTTCCTCCTGTGGTCTTCCTCTTCTATGCTTCCTTCTTTCTGTGTCCCAGTAATAGAGCTTCAGTGACTCTGGAGTCTTCATCATTTCAGAACAAATCCAATAAGAAGGAGTGAACGTTATCAGGCAGCTCCTACAATATATCTAAGTTTTCATGATTTAGCGGATCGGCTCACATTCTCCCCTTGAACCTGTCCCGGTGGCCAGGAAGGGTTCTGGTTTGGAGCACCAGCACAGACTGGTTTGGAGGCGTTGGCCAGTTGAGATGGAAGGAACGGTGGAGGTCACTGAAGTTTGGGGCCCACTGCTTAAAGAGAGGAAGCTGGATGTTGGTCAGGTGAGTACTAAAGATTCGTGAGAAGTCATTGTATTCTGGAGAGTCACCTAAAATGTACTTGTGATTTTGTGTTGAGCTAATTAGAAGAAAATCATATAGACTTTTAGATTTTAGCAAGAAAAGGTACTATGAGATGATGTCCTTGAGTGATAACAAGTAGGACTGGATGTACCATTAATTTTCAAGTTTCTAACTCTGAGGTTGCTTTATGTTTTTTGGATGAGGCTATGATTGAGGATAGAGTCACCTTTATTTTTTTTAATTTCAGGATCTATATTCAAGATGGTCACAGAATTAGAATCTAAATTATTAGATGAGACTCTATATATTATTCTCATCTGGAAGAGCAACAAAGTTTGTCAATTGTTCTTTTCATTTAAATATGATAGATTAAAATGTTTGAAACTAAATTTCCAAATGAATTAAACATTGAAATGGGTTTTGATCTTTTAACATGTGTTCATTTAAAATTTTTGTTACTGTGTTAAAATAATAAGAGGTAGATATTTAAAATGAATTAAAACCTGACTTGCCAGCTAAAAACAAATAATTACAATTTAAGGAAAAACAAATTGATAGACATATATTTTTTGTGAGTGCAATCCTTATAGAAGCTTGCTTTAGTGACTATGGACATCTTAAACTATAATTTTAAAAGTGACTACAATTACATTTAAGTAAAATATAGTGAATAAAAGAAAAGACTACATGGTATCACATTTTTCACACGGTTCTAAAAACAAATCGAGTTTGCTATATTATTTTTCATTAAAGAGAAAAATAGTTTTAATGTAATACTAGTAGGTGTCTGGAGAAAAGTTTTTTAAAAATAAACCTTAGAATTAGGCTAATGTAGATGGTTTTCCTCAGTTGTTCCCTACAGGAAAAAACACCATCAATGTTTGGGGAGCAAAAAAATGGCTGAGGAAATCACAGAGCAAGATATTGAATGATGCATGGAGTACTTCCAGAAAAAAATATGTTAAAAAATACCCTGGGCATGATTTAATAATACAATAATTTCCTTTATATTCTACAGGTTCAAATGCTTTGTATTTTGATAAGTTTATTTATATGAGTTGTAATCAGTTAAGGGCGCTTGAAAATGTGTATGGTTCAGGGATTTTGAAAAATTGAGATATGTCTTTGAGTTTATTTGAAACTTTGTTATTGATTATTTCAGATGGGGGTGCAGTATTTTTCAAAACTACTTGAGAGAAAAAACTATGATTCTTCCATGCTGTCCAAGTTAGATGCTGTGTTATTCAATGTTCCAGAATCATAACTGTGAGAGTGTGCCCAATACAATGCCCTTATTACTAAATTGTTGGCCAACCAACAGACAGTCACTGGCAAACTATCCTCTATTGTGCTATAGCTCGGTGTCTGCATGAGGACAACACTCTGGTTCAGGGCTGACCAGACTGAGGTGGGTGTTGTTTTCCTAACAGAGCTGGTTTAGCCCAACCAGCCACTCCAGCAAAGATATATTATGAGAAATCAGCCTGCTCCCTCACAGTCAGGGAATTTTCCAGCCAATACATTTGATTGTTCTCGTGTAAACAATCCAAGTATTAGAAGGGGAGAACTGGCAAAACTTTATGTGAAACCAGCTCCTGGCTGTTTCTGCTGGACACACCCAGTTCAGAACGCTCTTTGTTAAATTACAGAGGGTTTGGGAGGGAGGGCGATGAAGACAGCAGTATCAGTATGCTGGAAGAATTGTTTAAACATCACATGACTTCTGCACCGATTTGTAATCGCCACTGTCCTGAGTAGCCTTCTGTACCAGCCCCCCTGGCCACTGTGGTCCCTTCCCTGGACCCCTAGACCTCTCCATAATGCGGCACCTCTAGGCGGGATTCCTGGCAGAGCAGAGGATGTACAGCCTGCTCCAGCATTGTGTATCTGTTCTGATTGGGCAGTGTCTGTGTGCTTCTGGTTCTGAATCTATTGACTATCATCCTGACAAAGAGCTAGTGAAATGTCATGCTGGCACCTGCGCTGAAGACCAAAAACCAAACCCTTTAATACAATGATAGCAGTCAAAAGACAGGAAAAAGACCCAGGCATGAAACTGGGTGGCCTTCAGAATTCCCATGCCTCCTAAGGACAGTCTCAGTATTGAATGTGACAATTTGTCCTTCCCCCTTTTTACCTCCTCCGCCTTTGGAACTGGTTCTGTTTGTAATCCTTCCCTGAGTTTATAGCAATTGCTCTAAAGTTCCATGGTGGATCGTTTCTGCTAATGAGCATATGCCGGAAACATGTGGGTAGAATGACAACAACACGCCCACTTTTAAGCTTATTTTAGAAGATTCAAACATGAGAAAATAAAAATTAGTTAATGAGCAAATTATGGCAAATGCCAATTTCTCCGGAATTAGAGATTTCCATTTTTCCTTTTGCCTATAGAGTCTTTTATACGCTTAAATGATATCTTCACTGATTTAAAACTCTCTCTCTTCATTCCTTAGTAAGACTTCCATGATCGAGCCCCGGGTCAGTGTGGAGAGCAGGCTGTGTTTTCTCTGGTTGACCCTGGTACTCTTCTGGCCTGTCCTCACTCTGCACCTGGTGCATGACCTTCCGCAGATGTGCTGAGCGGATTCCTTGACTTGGGGCCCTCTGCGCCAGCTGCTTCCTTTGTCCCAGCTGTCTTCTTTCTTCCCCTTCCGTCACCAGTGCTTACCTGCTTGGAGAGATGTTCCTTATGGTCCTGTATGATATTTCTCTCCTTTCAGGGACTCTGGTTAGAGTTCTGTTAGCTGAAATTATTGTATTATTTGTTTATTGTCTTGTTCCTCTCTCCAGACTGTAAATTATCGAGGACAGGAATTTTTCTGGATAATATTTTAGTTGCCCAGTATCTAAAAGAGTGAGACACAGCATAGCGTAGAAGAGAAACTACATAATAGTGGCTAATACACAGACTTCAAAGCTAAACAACTCAGTAACTCTGTCCTACCATCTGATTTTTGCTTGACCTTTGGAAACAATAGAATCAAATCTATAGAGGGCTTGTGAATGTTAAAAGAGCTACAGCATGTAAAATTCACTTAGAACAGACTCTGGCACATAAGAAGCACCTCATAAATGTTTGATATTTTGATGGTAAATTTTTAAAATTAGGATATAGGATCCAGGAGGGTAGAATTTTGCTCATTTGTTTATTGACCAACCCCTAACACACAGAGCAGTGCATGACTCTTTGTTGGCACTAAACAACAAATGTTAAGTTAGTTTTGTTGAATTGTTAAATTGAGCCCTACAGTAGAAGTAAATTGCTGCAATGAATTTGTTAACTGACCACAATGGCCTTTCTTCTGACATGCGGCTGGTTTTAGAAATCTTTCTCAAACTGGTTTGCGGGATGACAATACCAATCAGAATAGGTATGCAAGGAAAACCTAGAGATTTGTATTGGTTCAAGTACTAATACGTGGCATTTTTCCTTTCTGTCTTCATCTAGAGACTTATCTGTCCTTGCTTCCTGTTGGTCATTTGAAAAAAAGAGATGGAATTAGGGGAAACCAGGAATGCTATTTCCAATTTCTTCTGATACGATGGCACTTAGTTTTATCTTTAGGGGTGAGATGTGTTCCGATCACAAATAAGATACAATGAGAAATTATTAAATCTCACTGCTTTAATTAAATGTGCTTCACCTGACTAATAGCAGCAGCAGAAGTGTGAATTTGAATTCACTCTGCACTTCTTAGGTGTTAACATTGCCTAAATATGAAAATTAAGTACTAGTGGCTTCTCTCACTTAAAAACAAATAGAACAAAGCCAATGATGTATGTGGGAAATTTCAAGAGACCGATAAGATCATCGAAACCATTCGCAGGAGAAAACGATGGCTCGAAAGCCTTAATTTTCTGTACAATTTAGAGTTTTCATTTGTACTGTTGAAGTTGCATTCCCATTTACTTTTCTCCCTCTGACTCAGGTATCATTTAAATTGCTTGGTTGGAGCTTGGCGTTGATGAGATCATAGTTCGGTCCTTTCTTCCTGTCAGAGTCGGTTAGCTCAAGAGACAGAAGCTCCTTGCAAACCTCGACGCCACCGTTGCTCTAGTCTTCTGTCCCACACCCGGGTCCAGTTGTTCACGAGGTAAGGCATTCATTCTTGCATTCAATTCACCAATAACATTCTACGTTCACTTTCATATGAGGAGGAGAAAAACACTGAATTAAATAAAGTATGTGAACACTTTGTGTAAACACTGATTACACAAAGTATAGAAACTTACAATGTAGGAAAATGTGTTTGTCTTAGAATTTGGAAAATATAGTTTGTAATATAACCCTGTACTAAAGGAAAACAACAAAGAAGCCCGCATTTTGTACTTTTAAAGAAGCTATATTGAGATATAATTGACAAATATAATTGTATATTTTAAGGTATACAGTGTGATATCTTGATATATGTATGCATTATGAGATGACTAAATCAGCCTAATTGATCCACACCTCACATCTGTATCATTTCTTTATGTGATAACACATTCAAAACGTATTCTCAGCAGATTTCACATACACTATAGTCACCATGCTGTACGTTGGGTCTCCAGAATTTACTGTGTGACTAAAATTTTGTACTCTTTGACCACCATCTCTCCATCTCCTCTTCCCTCTGACCCTTTGCAGCCACTATTGATTATACTTTCAGCTTCTACAAATGTGACTTTTTAAGATTTTACATACAAATGAGATCTTGCAGTACTTGTCTTTCTGTGCCCAACTTATTTCACTTAGCATAAATGCCCTCCAGGTTTATCTATGCTGCATGTGGTAGAATTTCCTTCTTTTTAAAGGCTGGATAATATTCCACTGTGTGTATCATTTGTTTTGTCTATTCATCAGTCGCTGGGCCCGTTAGATTGACTTATGCCTTGGCTATTGTAAATAATACTGCAGTGAACACTGAAATTCAGATATTTCTCTGAGATGCTAATTTCGTTTTTCTTTGGATATATACTGAAAAGATTCTAGATGATATGGTAGTTTTATTTTTAAGTTTTTGAGTGCCCCCCTTATTTTCCACACAATTTACATTCACATCAATAGGGCAAACCTTTTCTCTACATCCTCACCAAGTTGTTCTCTTCAGTCTTTTTGTTATAATCATTCTAATAGAAATGAGATGAATTTCTTATTGTGGTTTTGATGTTCATTTCCCTGATGATTGATGATACTGGCCATTTTTCACCTTTAGTATGTATGTTATTAGATCTAAAATTCATTCTCTATGTAATACTAAACTGTTTGCCCTATTACCAGAACATTATAAATTCATTTATACATTTCATCATTTTTATGCATTTTATAAAATATACCTTATAAATGTATTTGTGTATGTTTACAATATGTAAGTATGTTATATATTTATATTATTTCTTATTCACATTATTTATGTATTCAGTGAACAGATATCTATTGAACCCCAAGTGCTAACTAGGTGTGGTAAAAATAGTCGACACCAAAGTCACAGAACATCCTTGTTTTCATGTAATGGAGGAACAGTAAATAAAAACTTAGAATAAATGATTGTAATGAGGTCTGCAAAAATTAAACAGGACAGTCTATTCATGAACGGCTGGAAAGAATTTGGTAGTCTATTTTGAGGTTGGCCAGTGAAACCTCTGAGGAGGTAAGTTGAGCTAAGACCTGGTACTGAGATGCAGCAAATAACAGAAGCTGTGAGGCAGCATGCCGGTCAGCTTTCCCATCCCTGACACACATACCTGACACTGACAACTTAAAAGTGGAAAGCTTTATTTGGCTTATGGTTTTGAAGGTTCCAGTCCATGGTTACAAAGCAGACATGTGATGGAAGGGTGTGATGGATCAGAGCTGCTTACTTCATGGTGGCCAAGAAGCAGAGCACAGAAAACAGCCAAAGAGGAAGCGGCCAGTGACAAGCCTCTTCCCAAAATCATGCTCACATGACCCACTGTACGCAGCCAGAAGTGTGTCTTGATAACTGGAGCCTCTCTCAAGCCAATCGAGAGGACAGTC
Source organism: Hystrix cristata (assembly GCA_004026905.1). Lineage (NCBI taxonomy): Eukaryota > Metazoa > Chordata > Mammalia > Rodentia > Hystricidae > Hystrix > Hystrix cristata. The sequence continues at coordinate 31,474 of PVJO010004753.1, forward strand.
AAGCTTAAATGTCACAGGCAGAACACTCCAAGGCAGAAGAAGCAGAGCAGGAGTTCCATGGTGGACAGGAAATGGTACATTTGAGCAAAAACTACTATAGCAGTAAAACTACAGTGTCTGGATTTAGAGAAGAGGAAATGCTATGATGGGAGTGAGCTCCAGAGAACAGAAGGGTAGAGATGGGAGAGTGGCTTCTAGGCTACAATAAGTCTTTATTTTAGGATCGATAAGAAACATTAGGGATTAAGGAAATCATATTGTATTTGGCCTTACATTAAAAACATTTTTTTCTGGTTATTATGAAACAGGTAGGAATGGAGGTAGGGCAACTTAGGAGGTTATTGCAGGATAAAAGTGACGGAGCTTGACAAGGAGGAGGGCAGTGATGATGGATGGCAGTGAGCAGTTTCGGGATACATCGTGGAGATAGAGGCATCAGAACTTGGTGATGGACTGTTTTTGGAGCAGGGAAAAAGATGAATCAAATAGATTTTTGACTTGATCAACAGTGTAGATGGCGATGCCACTTTCTGAGTTGGGCAAGAATCACTCTGTTGGCGGAGGGAAAGAAGTCAAGACTTATGTTTCGACTGTGATCGCTTTGAGAAAATCTTATAACACATTTAAATAGAGAACTCAGTAGTGATGAGAACAAGATCAAGCAAACCGATAATATGAAGATGTTAGTTTTGTGTCACTTTTGCAAATGTGAGATATTTAAAATGAAGAAACTCAGGTTATTGAGAGTCAGAATTATCCAGCAAGTTGATTCTGGGAAGCTCCCATGTCTGGCCTTTTAATTCTTGTCTGTAATAATAGTTCAATCAGAGACACCATTTGCTATTGATAGACTATTATATAACGTAACACATTTTAAGATATATTTTAGGAAATGTTTACAACAGGAAATTACAGAGCAAAAGGTTCAGTTCTGGCATTTGAGTCACTGTCTGCAGAATAAAAGGTATTCCAAACACTGAACCCAAGATAGATAAAAAAATGTTGAACAAAAATTTAAATAAGTTCTACTTTGGCATATATTTGCTAGACTACATGATGCACAGTAAGTTATTTCTAAAACGTTATGTTGTGCTGTAGATGGAATATACCCTATCCTTTGGGATTTTTTGCAGGTGAATTGTATTTTGCTAGTGTACAAATAGCTTTAAACTCACCTAGGAATAACAACCACAAGGCTCAGTAACCTGGTCCTTTTTATAATACTAAAAGTATGAAGTATTCAAGCTTATACAATTGGGGCTTTTATTTATACAGGGTTGTAAATGTACAGAAGGCTTTATAATAGGTTGAATTGTGCCAGAAAAACGAAAAAAGAAGCCAATTATTATAATTCAGGTTTGATGGGAAGCAGACTGTGGAGCTGGGAGTTGTGAGCAGCTGGTTTATTGGGAGGGGACTTGAGAATGGCACTACTAAGGGGAGAAGGAAGCCAGATTACAGAGGGAGACAATGAGCTGTAATGCGGTTGCAGCGAAGTCCTCAGCCGATCCCGTGGAGCCCTCTCTTTTGAGATGTCTTGGATTGAGGCAAGGGGTTGAGGCTTCGGTAACCCCTCGCTGATTAGTGACTTAATACAAGTGTAACCTCGGGCAAAGCAGCTTCTAGCTACTGAGGACAGCCCTCGAGGAGGGACTCAGCTGTAGGCTGTCCTCAGATGAGAGAGCCGGCAGCTGGAAAACGAGTGCCTCAGTCCTGAAAGGAGGCGCTGCTCAGCTCCGCTTAGAGATCCTTCTCATCTGAGAACAACTCCTTCGGGATTCCAATTAGTACAGTGCCGTTTTCAGGATGAAAAATAGACTCCGCCGCAGCGCTAGGTCATAGGCCGACAACTGATGCTCAGCACCTCCCTCTTGCATTACCCAATCTGTATTCTTCTTCGGCTCAGTCGGCACCTTTGTTGGTCTATGTGGCCTACGTGATGGGAAGACTCACACCTTAACCCTGAGCTCTTCTTTGCTCATAGTTAGTACACTTGTTCATTTGCTTTTAAATAAATGGGTCCTTAAGGAATATGATTCTTTTCTTTACTAGCTGGTCATAGGCTCAGAAAACTCAAAGTGATGGGCTGTGGTTTAAAATAAGGTGAATTTCCTGTTATATGCCCTCCCAGAAATCACCCCCTTCAGTCAATTCCAGGCAAAACGAATTCCCACCAGCAACAGAGACAAAATTTGGCTCCTGCTGTGGTACTGTCTCTTGAGGAGAAGAATATTCTTTCGTAGCAAGTCTAGCATTTCACTGAGCCTTTTTTTTTTTAAATTCTGAAATCAGCTCTACTAGATTACCTTTTCTAGGATGGAAGGAGCACAATGTAAACGACTTGTTAGCACTTGACATTTTATCTCCACAAGAGATGGTGCCATAGTGGGGTTGGTGTTAGTCTCTGTTGTTGCCAGATTTTCTATTCAGGAGCAGATTATGTAGATAACCTTAGGAAGTGGGAAGTCCGTGACACTTGGCCCATTGTATTTGCCTTCTCTGGTAATGTGGATACTCTATTCGTTCCAATATTGCTCCAGCATTAGAGTGGCTGATGGCATAGGCTATATAACATCTTCTGTCCAAGTCATCCTATTTTGCCAGTTAATGCCTTTTTTGGGTGGGCAATTTCTGGTGGCCATTACAGATGACACAAAAAATCTTCAGACTTTGTGCATATTTCAACATCCACACACCTCTTTGCCTCATTGGCCCTGATCTTTTAATCTCTCTCCTTCTGCAAACCTGACCAACCAGTCAAGTCATTTGCCAGTGCCTGTAACATACTGCTTCAGGCCGTTTCTTTTTCCACACAGAGCTCATGACGAGGAGTACTGCCTGAAACAACATTTGGGAAGGAAATTTCTTCATTGACGTTTGTCAGGGCCATTTTAAAAGTGCAGCAGCAGCAGCCGCTTTTCGGTTTGTGCTTATAAACCGAGCTAAACTATCCATGATTTTCCCCTCCATCAGTGGAGGATAAAGGGATACTGTGTCCCCGGTGCAGCCATAGGACTAGAGCAGTTGTGGTGGGTATTTCGTCTCCTTGAGGACTGATGCCATATCAGGAAATGGTATGGAAAGTAGGGCTGAGCAGAGGGAAAAGTTGGAATACAGCTCAGTTGCAAAGAACCCTCAGCACACGCCACAGAGACCTGTGAAGCGAGTCTGGCCTTTAGCTTTTCTCAGATTTAAGCCAGCTGGCTGGCCTGTGTCCTCTCACCTGGTCTAGGCCTTTGACTGGACTGCTTTGTGGGAGGGGTTGTGATCTTGATGAGGCACTTTCCCTCAGTTCAGGGAAATTCTGGGAGTGGGCTGAACTGTGAGTTCAACAAGTAACCTTTCAGGTAATTGGGAGAGCAAGTGCCTAAGCCTTGAAGTGTGGGATCTTGGTGAGATGCCAAAGATCCATGACGCCAACCTCAGTCCATGTATATTTTCTAAGGGTAGTTTTCCTTCTGAATAAATAATCCAAATTTTAAAAAAAAAGAGAGAAAGAAAGAAAGAAAAGTTGGGCCGGTTGAGGCCAAAGTAACACACAAGCAAATAGCACCTTGAATTGGAGGAAGAGGGATTTGGGGGGATTCCAGTAATCCCCGCAGTTGGGCTCCATACAGGTAGATGTCTGTTAGGAAGGAATGCGTGAAGGAGCAGGGAACTGGGAAAGAAAGGAAATTTACTGTCATATTTCTATCCACCTGAGTCCTGGTCATCCTCCCCTCGTTCCTGAGTTTAGGGAAAGTCACTGAGAGAGGCATCACCAGAGACGGAAACCTCATTATCACCCTTGACTTTTTCTTTGTGACTTCTACATTCGATTCGGTCCTCGCATCTGTGATTTTTCTTGAACTCACCCAGTCCTCTCCATATCTGTGGCCCTACTTCAGGTTCTAATCACGTTTTACCTGGCTCGTCAAAACAGGCTCCTTCTCTGTTTCTCGTCCTTCGAACTTCACAGCTTCATTGTGCGTTTGTAGACTGCGGTATACTTTTAGCCAGGATGGTTTTTTCTAGAAGACAGATCTGATTGTGTTAGGCCCCTATTTAAAATTCATGGATGGATGCTATTGCTTTCACAAAATCCATTCCTCAGACTGGAATGCAAGGCTCTTCCTGGCCTGGTTTCTATGTGTCGCGTTGAGCCCTTGCAGCACTCCTGCCATTGTCGCCTCCTGTCCTGGTCTCATCAAGCCTGGCTGTGTTCACTCACATTTCCTGGTCTCTGTGCTTTCTCGGCTTTGCCTTTGCTACCACCTTTGCCTGGAATTCTAAATGGTGGCCGCTCACCTCAAACATCGGTGTCCTGATCCCCCAAACGCATGAATATGTTGACTTAAATGACAAAAGGGACTTTCCAGATGTGGTTAAGTGAGGATCTTGATATGGGGAGATTATCCGAATGGGAGCCAAAGTCATCACAAGGATCCTAATAGGATAGCAGACTAGAGTCAGAGAAAGTGATGTGACAGTAAAGAGAAGTCAGAATGACGACGTCGTGCTAAGAGGGGCCCACAGACCAAGTAATGCTATAGTCTCCAAAGCAGGAATCTGACTTTTCCCTAGACCCTCGAGAAGGAACACAGCTTCGCTTATACCTTAATTTTAGCCTAGCAAAACCCTTTTCAGCTTTCTGACCTCCATTATTGTAAATTTTTGTTGTTTTAAACCACTGAATTGGTGGTAATTTTATATGGCAGCAATAGGAAACTAATATCCGTCCCCTGTGGCTAAATTCTATTAATCATTTAAAACTCAGCTGAAGCAACAATTCTGGTTTCGGAGATCTTCCTTTATGTTCCTACAGCTAGCACAGTGTTCCTTATTCTTTATTACAGATGCGTTTATCGTCTCTCACTCCGCACTTGTCTTTCAAACCCCTGACACCCTGCTCGAGGGCTGTAACAGTGTCTTAATTTCTTTGAGTCCATGTAGCAAGGTGCTGGCACGTAGGCGCAGTGAAGGTATCACTGCTTTCACTCCACTGTCCCTGTACCCCAAGCTTTCCCTCCACACTTCAAAGCTGCCGCTGCTGCCTGGGTGTTGACAACCCTGCTTATCTGGGGCTTGGGCAAAGACTGACAGGAATAGTGCTTGCAGGTTAGCTCAGATGAGCTGAGAAAATCCTGAGTGCAGCCAGGGAGAGGTTCTTCTGCAGCAGGTTCAGAGAGGTAGGAAGCGGCCCTCACTCGCCAGCATAACACAGAATACTTGTGGTTGTTACGGCCTCTGTGCTGAGCTCCTGCGATCCTGAGAGCTGGTCTTCAGCTTTGCCTCGAGCTGTCTGAGCTGAGCCTGCTCTTCTGCTTTCTGGGGCTCCCAGGCTTTTCCTGCCTCAGCTTTCCTTCCACACATGCCTCTCTGTGCTTTTACCTGCTCTAATTTCATGGCCTGAACTTGATCATTTTCTTCCCTCAGGCCCTCTCTCGTGATTCTCTAGAGACTATTTCAGAAATTGAAAACAAATATCCAAAACCAACTTCTCCTCTGGGCTGTGTATTTGCCTCTGGCTGACTAAGGGGAAAGTCACAGAAAGTTCAGAAAGAAAAGGCACAAATGTTGGAAAAAACAATCTTGCTGCATTCCTGTCTTGTTACAAATATTGTTAAATGAGCGAATAGCGAGAGGGAAGAGGACTCCAAGGCTTTGGTGGAGGAAGTTTCTTCCACTTGGGACTTTTTTTTTGAGGCGTGCAGTGTCCACTGGTGATCCTCATAGAGTTGATTGATAAGGACCATTTTAGAAACTCTCCAGGGCTATTTTGGCCTAGCTGAGTAACTTGAAAGATGGTATCAAAAGGTAATAGTGACGATAACTAAATTTTAGGCAACTAGAGAAGAAAAAATCTGGACATTTTACCTTTGCCACATTCCTTGTCATGAGTCACACTTTTGTCCGTAATGGGAAGCAGGGTGTTTTTACCTTGTAACTCTGTCCTGCTCAGCACCATGAGCTCCTTTCTGTCTTGCCTGTTCCTTCAGGCCAATCTCCTTTTGCTGCGCTTGTCCACCTTAACTCCTGATGTGGACCCAGCGGTGACGCAAATGTGTCATATTATTTGCGGGCAGAGCCTGGCTTTGTGGGAAGGCTACACTTCCCTTTACTACCCTGTCTCTTCATTTTCCACACGCTGTCACCCAAGGAGTAGAGGGGATGACACTAAGATGGATTAGGTTAACTAAAGGCAGTGACAACACGATAGAGGAGACTTTGAAGCAAACACTTAGTATTGCCCATTTTCCCTCACGGAGATGACTGTTTTGATGTTCTCTATGAAACTGGGTGTTTTATGCCCACCAGCTGTCAAGGTGCCTCGCCCTGTGTCCACAGGTTTTGATCTGATTTCAAATTCTATCTTCCTCTCCATCTTACTCCCTTCCCTTCCCATCTAGCCACTGAGGACAACCCTTGAGTAAGGGACTCGGCTGTAAATTATCATCACACAGTACACCCAGCAGTTGGGAAATGAGCGCCTCGGTCCTGCCATACCTTCCCCTCTGCAATACCTATGGATATGAAGTCGTGCATCTATGACTTCGAAATGAGGGCCTGTTGAGACTCCCTTATTTTCTTAATCTGGGACCCTCAGCATCCCGATCTGCCTCTGGGGAAGCAAGAGGAAAATTGCAGTCCTCCAGCTGTGTTTATTTCATTGTTACCAAACCTCTGCTAGTGCTTTTTAGTGGGCAAGAGCTGAAGGATTCAGAGAATTTCTGAAGGGAAAACATAAAGCCATGAAATCTCTGTGAGGGTGTGTGTATGGGGGGCTGCTTTTCTATTATGTAGGAAGAATATTTTAATTTTGATGGTTGCCAAGCTTTGTTCCCACAGTGAGTTTCTCCCTTTCATTTAGAGTGAGCCCCTTCATTTCTTCCTCCTTCTTTTCCACACTGCCCAGAGACTGGGCTTTTAAAGCAAGCTCAGGTATTTCACCAAGTCATGAGTCCCTGGTGGGGAAAAGTCATAGCTTTATTGATTAAAATCTTGGTATAACATCTATAATTGGAGTTTTCCTGTAATTCGGTGCCAGGTTGCCTCACCACTTTCTCTAGGGACTATATATCAAATGCTATTTTTCATGCTCCTGTTTTCTGATAAAGGCCCCATAAAGCCACTAGTTTGACCTGATATGAGATTTCTGGACATGAAAGCAGTAGTACAGTTTGCCAAGTGTCCCCAAATACACTGACAATCCATACCAGTAATTGAAAAGAAATGTATGACTCATGGGGGGGAAGACATCCTTAGGTTTGGGTGTGTTTGTGTTTTTTTATCCCCTACCTTCAGTGTGTATTTTTATCCATCACAACAATTTTCAATCAATAATTAAAATCAGTAAACAGATCTACAGGGGGAAAGAATGCTTCAGTTCGAGTTTAATAGATCGCCTCTCAAAGTCATTCCCTGACACAGCAAGTTGCTGAGGGAGTTTGTGCCAGTAAACAAGATAGAATGGGGTTGATTAAAAAGTAAAACAGCACAAAATCTGACATCCTGTTGTGAGTTTAAAAATAAAGCAAAATGACTATTAGCAACCTGTGTTGATTTCTGTCAAGCTCTCTGTGTGCTAAGGACGAGGAGGAATAGCACATGGCTTCTCATCAGATCGACTTTGGGCTTTATGAGAATTCATGATTTTTTTTAATCCGAAAACGCCTGTCTTTTGTTTGTTTGTTTGTTTGTTTTCTTAGGACATTGCTCCTCCTGTGGAGACTCATGAGACACCTATTAGTCAGTCTGGAGCCTACAGGTATCTGAGTTGCCGCAGGAAGAGAAATGGGATGTCTGTCGGCTTTTCTTTCATGCAGATTTGTTGCGTGTTTACCAAGGTGAAAGGATTAGTGCCCTGGAGATCATTTGCTTTCATGAGCTTTAAACGAGAGCAGAAAAGTTTCATGCCTTGATTTTCTTCCAGCAGCTCTTTCTCTCAGCAAGACACAGAAGAGCAAGCTGAGACCTACAGATTGCCAACAGACTCTTCCGACAAAATCGCCCTGTCTCAATCAGTTAAACTGGGTGGGAAGGGGGAGCCTCCGCCAGTTCTCTCCCATCTCCTCCACCATGTGGCCAGACACCCGAAGCATTCCACAGGGCTTTAGGATCAAGAAGAAATATTCCAGATTTCTAAGTCTCAATAATACCCAAACCCCAGACCATATGTACAAATCACTCACGTGCTTCTTAACCTTTGTATTTTGCATATAACCTCCCTGTCAAACACTGGTTTTCTGGAGCTTCATGTAGAATAAAAAGTTAAGAAGAAAGCAGAGCAAAAGTTTTTTGTATGCTAGGCACTATTTCCATTTAATGCAAAAAAAAAAAAAGTATCGTTAAGTATAGAAACTAAAATTGTTGCTCTCCAGCAATTTATAGAAGACACTTTCCCTTATGACTGGCATCTGAAGGATAATGATTTAAAATGTTGGTTTTAAAATGGAATATACTAGAAAATAGAATGACAGCTGCAGAATAAACAATAACCCTGAAGTTGGCTTGAAACAAATCAAAATTAGGTAAATGCAAAGAGACCCCTGTTCCCAAATTACTTTACTTCAGAAATAAGAAAAGCAAAGCAAACAGGGAGCAATTTAATTTGTACTCTTCGATTGGCCCTTCTTCTTCCCTTCTGGAAATTAGGACATGGAGACTAGTCTGTACCCTCACTTTGAGGTATTTCTGTGGTAATGGACATCACTGTACCTTTTCCAAAGCAGCGATCTTTGTAAAAGACCAAACGAGCCAGTTAAATAACCTTCTACAATTTGACCTTTGGAAATAAACCATGGGAAAAAGAAAAACGAGTATCCACTGAAGTCACGGGTTTTTTGGCCTTTTATATTCTTATACAGTTTTGCTATGTTCGGAATAATAAACACCAGAAACTCTAAATAGTAAACTAGAGTGGCATTGATCAAGTCTATATTGAAACAATTTAAAATTTGTCAGTTGGCTGCCACCCCACTTATCCTCAAGAATGATTTTTACCTCAAGGAGAAATAGGTAAGATTTCCTTCAAATTCTTGTTTTAAGATGTAAAAAGCTATCCATGACTTTGCCCCATCCTCTTTTTCTTTCTTAGGTGTACCATGAAACACGGCCTGTTATTGGTGCGGCCGGTCATTCCCTTTATTTAAATCCCATTTTCCTCTACCACTACTCACTTTTTTCCCCCTTTTTATTTCTTTGTCTTAAGTCATTCACTCTCTCTCCCCCTTGTGCAACCGAAAAGCAAGATAAAGAAACATAAAAATATTTTCTTAACTCTAGCTCACTTTGTTCCTCTACTATCTACCTTCCCCCTTCCTTTCAAGGCCGCGCTTCTCTATAGAGTTATTATCAAGTGACCTTAAACTAATTCACAGCTTAGTAATAGTCAGTTATTTTGTTAACGATCTGATCATTAGAGATAGGCAGGACTGTATGTCCCCTCTGTACCGCTCCACCTCCAGGTGGTGGATTATAATGAATACAAGTGTCAGATTTGCAAGTTTGAAATTTGCCACTTATTTAATGGCAAATAGGCACACAATTCATAGACCAGATCCTGTAAAATCAATTGAGTCCTTAATTGCCCTTTCGTAGTTACATGAAAAATTACTCTAAAGCTGCATGCACTAAACTGCCAGCTTCTAATTGGATCAGGCATCAGAGCTGTGTGGGGAAGATGCCGGAACAGATGAAGCTGGAGACCTCGGCTCTAGTCAGAAGGTTTTAAACTGTGAAGTCTGCTGGATTCTCCACTTTCTTTCAGATGGCAATCATAGCCTCTAAGCAATTTCTTTTGTTTTTCAAATATCCTTGACCCTACTCATTGTACAAAAGAAAAATTTATTTCTAACATTCATTTTGTTATCTGGAGTAGATTGACAAGACTCAAAACACTTGCCTTAGTGTCCCTGAAGTCTGGATTCCTAATTAAATTCTTTTGAGTTCTAACTAACTTCCCCTTAGGGTTTGCTTAGAGTTAACTTATACACACGTATAAACCACACTTCTTACCCTGAAGAATTTCAGAGCATACTACTACTCAGTCATTTAACAGTCATCTCTTCACCCTACTTCTCTCTACTCCCCACAATGATGATTAAGCATAATTGTCAAGGTGAGTGGATTAAGGGACTCTTGGAGAGGTGATTGGATATTGGGGCATATTGTGCTTTGGATCTGGAATGTTCCCCCAAACTCTCACGTTCTCAGATGCAAGGCTTTTGGAAGGTGATTGGATTATGGAGTGCTGTACGTGATGGTGGTTTCATCCCCAGACGAGTTCAGTGGCTGATGGGCTGTTGGGAGATGGGGCCTGGTTAGAAGAGGCAGGTCAGTGGGGGAACAATCTTGAAGAGCTTATCTCTCTCCCTGGCTCCTTCGTTAGACCCTCCTTCCTGGCTGCCATCATATAAGCATCTTCTCTCTGTGGCAGGCCCTTCTACCATTCTGTTTCTGCATTTGAGTTTGCTGAATATGGATTGAAACTTGTGAAACTATGAGCCAAAATAACCTCACCTCCTTGAAACTGTGGGTATTGGGTAGTTCTTCTCAGTGATGGGGAAATTGAGTAATAAATGGTCCTTCACTACAGACAGTTAGATCCACTCTCAGCTGACTTCTTCACCTAGCATACCAATGAACCGGTTCTTTCTAAAGTCATTACTATCTGAGAAGTGTTTATTCATTTCAGATGCCCATTTTTGGATTGGGTCTTTAAATTTGGGGGGGGTTGATTTTTTTGAGTTCTTTATATATTCTGGATGTTAGACCTTTGTCTGAGGGACAGCTGGCAAAAATTTTCTCCCAGTCTGTGGGTTTTTGTCCTGCTCTATTGGTGATTTCTTTTGCTATGAAAAAGGCTTTTAATAGGATGAGGTTCCAAGCACTGATTCTTTGTATTATTTCCCGTGCAGTCTGGGTTCTGTTCATAGATTTTTTTTCCTACACCTATGTCTTTGAGAGTTCTTCCTATTCTATACTACTCTGCCATAAAAAAGGATAAACTAGAGTCATTTGTAGGTGAATGGATGCACCTTGAGAACATACTCTTAAGTGAAATAAGTCAGTCACTCATGAGTACATATCAAATTGTTTCTCTGATATGAGAAACCATAAGTGTACATAAAGAAGCATAGTAGACATTAGGTGAAAGAAAGATAACATTCAAAGGAGAGGAGAACTAGAAAGGAAAAGGGGGAAAAGAAGGAAGGGAAAAGTGAAAGAAAGGGAAAAGAGAAAAAATGGAAAAATGTAAATAAACCTGCTGTAAATAAGGAAAGGGAGGAACAGAAGGCAGGGGTGGGGAAGGGGCAGGGGACCAAGATACATCATGTACAGGTACAAAATAACCATGATAAATATGATCATTATGTATACAATGTACCAATACATGTTCTTGGTAAATAAAAATAAATAAAGTCATTACTGACCTCCATATAAAGAAATTGAAGCCAGGTGTGGTGTAGATGCCTGTAATCCCAGCACTGGAGAGGCTGAGGCAGGAAGATCACCACCAGTTTGAGCCTGGGCTGCACAGTGTGTTCAAGGCCAGCCTGAACTACAAAGCGAGACTCTGTCTCAAAGAAAAAAGAAAGAAAGAAAGAAAGAAAGAAAGAAAGAAAGAAAGAAATTGAGTGGTTATATCTCATTACTCATTTTGATACTGTGTGTACCAGGTTTGTGGCTCTGTAAACACTGAGGAATAAAGTCATGAACCAATGGAGGAAGTTAGGAGAGTTTTTATTGGAAATAAGGAGGAGGAGAATAGCTCCTGGATTTCCAGGAGGGAACCCAAATGGAGTGGCAGCATCCTCCCCTAAACCCCATCTAGAGCTAATTATAGGTAAACAGAATAGAGGAAATGCTCAGTTGATTAGTGGTCACTTATCACAGATGGGTCTGTGGATTTAAAATGACCAATTGGGACTCAGGCTTCTAACCCAGTTGAACAACATGTAGGCTTTACAGGAAACTGGGATCTCAGAAGGAGCTGGTTAATTTGCATTATTATTTACTCGAAATTAGGAATTTAGTAGGGAGTGGCTGCACTTCCCTTTGCTAAGGGGTGGGCTGCATTCCATACTGCCGGAGGAAATTAATTCTTTGTCCAAATTGCTAGTCCACTGTCTATTTCTAATTTATAGTCATATGACTGGTCATCTCATTCTACCTCTGGCCCTTCCACTAGTTAGTTGCCCTACTCATAAGCTAACTAAACTATTTTGTATAATTTCACTTGCTGTTTGGTTTCACTCATTATTGTTGGTCACATCTACTTTCTAAATACTATTCTCTACAGTTTTTCTTCTTGGCCTCCTTGGCTGGTTCACCAGGCAAAGAAGATGGAGATTGAGCAGAATGTTTTTTTTTTTTTTTTTATTTCTTAAAGATAACTTATGTCATTCATCTTATGTATTATTATCTATCACTCCCACTAGAGGATGATAAAAGAATCCAGAACCAAATCCAAAAGCATTCTAAAATGCATTCTAAAAGCTGGGTGCTTATGTACCGAGAAGGAAACTTGAGAAGTAATAGCCAGAGAAGTAGGGGGAAAGCTCCACAGAGAGGAGAGCAGGGAGTGTATTCCAGGAACAGGGAAATGGACATCATAATAAAGTTATTGAAAACTTGATTAACATGAAGTGAGACAAGTATAGAATTAATAATATGGAGGTTGGTGGTGGAGGCAGTGAAAACAGCATCCACGCAGTAGTGGGAATAAAACACAAATAGGGCAGAGGGAGAAATGAATGGGAAGTAAGAATGTGAAAATTTATTTTGAAAATATTGCCAATAATTTGCAGCCAAGAAAGGAAGTGACATGTGGAGGAGAATATTTGGTCTGTATTAGTTCAGGCTAGTATAACAGAATACCTTAGATTGGGCGATTTAAACCCCAGACATTTATTCCTCACAGCTTTGGAGTCTAGAAGTCCAAGATTATGATGCCGGCAGAGCTGGTGTCTGGGAAGGACACTCTGCCTGGTTTGCCAACACTGTCCTCTCACTGTCTCCTCACACGATGGAGAGAGGGAGCTCAGGCTCTTTCTTCTGTTATAAAAGTAACTCATGCTAGGGGCTCCACTTTTATGTGCTAATTACTTTCAAAGTCTCCCACTTCAAATACCATCCAGTAACATGGAAGATTTTGGGGAGAACACAAGCTTGCAGTTCATTACAGATCGAAGGAGAAGCGCTTTCATGTAAGCAAAACTGGACCATGCTGTATACTGATGGGAAAGATCCAAAAAAGGGAAAGAAATTCTAATGTAGTAAAAAGAGTATGAAATCCTAGAAAAGATGAAAGGGTGGATTTTATAACCCTCATCTAGGAATAAGTCCTTGACAGGAAAAGGGCGATATAACAGGGAAGAAGAGAGGAGATGATTAACTTTGTAATTTGGGGGATGGGATGAATAGGAATCTAGTTATTTTTAAAACTTGGGAATTTTCAAATAACTAGAAGGAAGAACTTTCGCCATCTATCCAAATTGGGTGCGGAGGAACTGTCAGCAGGCCTGAGGTACACTGCTACACGTGCCTGGGGAAAGACTTTTTCTGTAAGATATAAAGGTAGAAAAGGAACAATGTGTTTGTGTGTGCATGCGCGCACCTGTCCGGGGGGGAAGGGGGGCATTGGGCAGCTTCATTCTGACTGGCCTGAATATGCGTGTTGTTGTTGTTATTACTTCAAAATGTTTACATTTTGCCATATGATTTGAAAGATCCCGTTTCAAAGAAAGACAACAATTCAGAGGGACTAGGAATAAATACTTTATGATTTAATAAAGTGAATTCCTTAACCTACAAACCCCGGTGGTGATGTTGGTGACACCACGTTGGCTGACCGAAGCGTCCTGCTGACAGAGGGACAGACCTGGCCCCAGATGCAGGTGGGCCTGCTGGAAGGAAGATGTGTTCTGCTGTCCCCGCCAGAATTTCAGCTTAGGAACGTGCCACACTGACTGGGAAGCTTGTGAGTAGGATATTTTGCTACAAATTCTCCGCTGTCACAACACAGGGTGCTCTTACTTTTTGAGGAGAAATTAAAATACCAGTGACAATGAACTCTGGTGCTTACACATCCTGCTCCAGATATTTATTCAGGCTCCTCATTTTCCTTTTAGATAGAAACAACTATTACTTGAATTTTCCAAATACGTGAGGGTTTGACTACCACAGGGGAGAAACTGAGCTAGTGTTTTGGTTGTCATGCACAGACTTGTGCTAAAGCATTTTTCCTCAAAGGTAACTAGATATTCATATTACTATTGCTTTTCCTTAGAAACACAAGTCTCCCGATGATAATTATAGGCTTCGAGTGAAGGAAAGAGTAGTGAAGAAACCAGAGCTCTGTAAATACGCCTGAAGAACCATGCTGATTATATGCATAAGGTCAGTATGGGAAACTCTGGGTTTAGCATTCTTAAGATGATATTTGAAGAGTGTCTCCAAAAATAAGGTTTTATAAGGGATTTTAGAAATTTGTTTGTTTTTTAACGGAAGTTTTAGCCTGTCTGGTAGTGCAGATAATCTTCCCTCCCTAAATCAGCGCCTTACTGTTTTGTTAAGTCCGTGGCCCAGCAGACTGAAACAAAAGGTGTGAAGTTCTTCTCATCCATCTTAATGGGGTGTTAATGATTGCACAGGCTGACTGTGACCATTTAAATGTGAGTGCTATTAATCAACTAGAAAAAACACAAACACTGGGCTTGAGCCACTGAAATGGAATTGCAAGGGACAGTTAAGCCCAATTTTGTTTTTGAAGGAAGAGTTGTATTTTTTTTTTTTAAATGAGCTGCCCCCAAGCCAGCCTGGCAGGTTTAAAGCCAAGCAGCCTTTTATTGAGCCTAACCTTTTACTGAGATTTTAAGAGTCAGTTTCTCTGATGAATTCGCAGTTTAGCTGTGGTCCGTCCAGTAACTTTTACCAGTGGTGTAAGTTCCTGCCAGGCAGTCACTTGCCAAATTTTATTTCCCTAAGAGAACTTTTATGTACCCTGCGATGCGGACATGTATTTATGTGCATGTGTGCATGTGCATGGCTGAAAGTGCTTCTCATGGATGCTTAATTCAAGGTTTAAAATTATTTCCTACCTCTACAACTTGCTCACTCTGGTTCTTCTTGCAATGTGCTTATCATGTCTGAAATTGTTTTTCTTAGTTTGTTTTTTGGGGGACAGAATCATGGCTTTATCATAGCAAAGTTGGCCATATTTCTAGAAAACTAAATGAAAGATCTAGAGGAGGAAATCTTTTTATTGTTACTATTTTATGGAGTGGGCTAATGGAAGAGTAGAAATATATTGATTCTACTTTACAGATAATCAGAAACTTCTCGCTTCAGATGTTAGCACTTCTATTAATCATTGAAATAATAGAAATAGTACAAGCAAACAGTGCTAGATTTCTGTTGAGGAATGTGCAGTTCATCACGCACTCCCAGCCATCTCATTCGCACATTGCCTACAGTTCGAGATTAGTAATCAAGGGGTGGTGTATTTATTTTTGCTTTTCTATACGTGGCCTTAAGACTATGCCACAGGGCGTGAGTGGCAAGTGCTTCGTTGTTTCATGGTTTTGCCAGTGACATTATGCTTTTCCAGCAATAACCACCAGTGGGAACAGTGACCTGGCCTGGCCTGAGCTGACCCGCTTCACGTATGAGACGCAAGTTTGGAAGGGATTCATCTTTACTACTGGACATATTGTTGATTTTTACTTTTTTACAGGAGGAGCCAAGCCGCTTTTGGTTTCACCACTTCTTAAATTTACCCCTTGTTTGTTGCCTAGAGCAGAAGGCACTTGGAAAGTTCACAAAGGAAATAAAATACTTCAGTGGCCTCTGAAGTTAAATAAAATACTTGTCTATGGGTTAGGTCTATTCCTCCCTGCTTTCCCAATGGAGAGAGGCAGAAAAGCTGTGGATTTTAATAAGGCTAACATTCTAGGTTTGGAAAAGGTCAAGTGACCACAAATGCCTGATAAAGTATTTGCTTTTTCAGTATGATATTTGAATTTTAAAATATGGTATTTAAAGCAATTATTCTTCAGAAGTTCACTAACGTTAAATGAGTAGGTTCTAAGGACTGAAATGCTCAGGGTTCTCCAAGAGTTGTTTCTGATGTTGTTGTTATTGAGGCCTAAGGGAGGGTTTGAAATGCAGTGTGTTTAAGATATTGCCAGCCCCTTAACCAATACTTGGCGGATGGGGAGAGGAGATGGGGACATGGCAGAAGAACCAACTGAAAGGCAGTTTGAGGGATCAAATAATATCAATGTATGCATGAAGTGCAGGTTACATATTGTTGTTTGTGTTCTTCAGTTCTCTGTCGTGAAAGTTAGGACCGGATCTTCAGAGAAGCAGTAAGTGAGCTGGGCATGGTGGTGCACACCTGTAATCCCAACACTCTGGGAGGCTGAGGCGGGAGGATCACAAGTCCGTGACCATCCTGGGCAATTTAGCAACTTAGGGAGAGCCTGTCTCAAAATACAAAATAATAAAAAAGCTAGGGATGTAGCTCAATGAGAAGGCCTAAATTCAATCCCCAGTAACATACACACACACACACACACACACACACACACACACACACACAGAGAGAGGCAGTGAATGTTATGTTGCCTGCTTCCTTTTTTTTCTCCTTCTATTCTTTTGTGGGTTATTGGAGAGCCTTTCCCTCTTCTTTTGAGTTTAGATATTCAGAAATAATGTTATTCTAGTTGTTTTGGATTAACTTTTAAAAATTCTGACATTCCTTCAGTTTCCTAGGCTATCTGTGGGTGAAGCTAGCTGTTCAGGAGGAATATCGGGAAAACGGACTGATGTAGTTTTTCAGCCATAAGCCCCGGATTCAAGTATTAGCTGGCTTTGATTCTGGCTCTGCTAGTGCCTCTGTGTGGTCTTGGCTACATGCAATGTTTTTGTCTCAGTTTCCCTAACTGTATGAAAGGAGATAATTACTCTAGCTTACTCAATAGGTTTTAGCCTCCAACAACAAATGAATGATTACAAAATATTTAAAATTATAAGACAATGTAGACATTCTAAGTGTGACAGTCTTACCTCCTTATAGGAGGTGATAAAATAAAAGTGAGTTTAATAGGTGATTGAGACTCCCGGATGAAAGGGGCTGGGAAAGTTCAAAGTCACCTTCTTCTTGTTAATGATGGAGTCGAGCCTGTCCCTCACCCCCCTCGTCTAGTCGGCGTACATTCCGTGGATTAAAGGGAATGTTCTCTTTCTAAGTATCTGCAGTGTTGAAACTTTTCTTATCCTGTTTTATGGGCATGAAGTTTTGAATGACTATAAACAACTCCCTTTTTCAGAACCTCTTTTTTTGTTGTTTGAAAAAAAGAGGAGGCAAGCTGGCTCTTGGTTCACCTTCCTAAGCCTGTGAAGATGTTTATATGACGTTCCTTTACAATTTCTGTTCCTCTTGGCAGGACCAAACATTCTTTGCTTGTGGGTCCCTGCTGTTCACACTGCAAACCATTTCTAGGCAAGTTTCTTTGTCTGTATGGAAAGATTCCAAATTTGTACACACACACACACACACACACACACACACACACACATATAAGGTTGCAAACTATATCACTGATTTTGACAGAAAAACACACTTCTGTTACGTCAGAATAAGTAAAACACATAAGTATTTTACTTTAAAATACTTTCATTTAGCTGGGATGGTGATCCCTGCCTGTGATTCTGGCCACTTGAAGGCTGAAGCAGGACAATCCCAAGCTCAAGGCCAGTCTGGCCCGGGTGACATAGTGAGACCCTGCCTCAAAATAAAATTTTAAAAATGCTCTGGGGGGTGTAGATAAGCAGCAGAACTCTCTGGGTGAGGCCCATGGGTTGGATCCCTGGTAATAAAATGTTTTACTTAAAACATTTACAAGAGTGCAGCACAGAAATGTCTCAGGTAGAGGGAATTTGGCACACGTGACAAGTGGGACCCGGACTTGCTGAGGGGAGGAGAAGACACGGAGTCAGCATTTTTGTCAGAGTGAGGATTTGCACATGGAAGTATCAGGCTTCTAACCACTCAAGTTTTGAGTCTTTTATACTGCCTCATAAAAACCGTATTGAATAAACTTCAGGAAACCTATTTGTGCAAAAAACAAACAATATCTCACTGAAGTAGTATCTGGTGGGTAGTTCATTGGCTCTTTTATTCGAAACATGCGTCAGGGTCTTTATCACACTGAGCTGTGCTGGGAGCAGGAACAACAGCATATTTAAAACTTAATGAACAGACAAGCAGTGCAGTGATCACGTAGGTAAGCAGAGTTAAATAATGACAGAAGTTGGGTTCCAAAGCAGTACATAATTACATATTGAATGAGCATGGGAGGCAGGTAATGCTGTGGGCCTGGCCTGACACATTGTAAATGTTCAAAAAATATTCTGGATGAAGTCACAGGAAATAGATGTCACTGAGGGTCGGCATGGCTGCAAAGTCTTCGTGGTCACTGTAAGAGTTGAGCTGACTCTCGGGAGTCAGTTTGGGTTTGGGGATTGCTGTGGAGAGAGGATAAGAAGAGACATTCGAATTGGAAGAAGGGGCAAAGTTACGGGGAAGATGATTGCTGTGTGTTCAAGAAAAATGAATAAATCCGAGACCAGAGCAGACGACCAGGCATTGCTTTAATAAAATCACCGCGATGTATAGATGATTCACGGAATTGTGTAGTTTCTAAGTACTGTACTGTGTAATTTTCCGTTACTTTCTCAAGGCTCAGAGACTGTAGTGAGCCGACATGATTTCTCTGGGGAATCCGAAGCTCTCTGCCTGGTGCTTCCAAGGGAGATGCAATTCTGGGCCTCCTCTCCGAGGAAGTGATAGCTAATATATGTTAGTGTTGGAGGTGCAATAGGAGTAAAGCCTTAATCTAGATATGTTCGCCTTCTAAAGTAGTTCTTTTTAGCCCTTGTAAATGCAAGCAGGTGGGTAAAATGAAGTCGATGTGACAGTATGAACTTTAAGGGTTCCTTACTTTGCTGTGATTAAATCATACCGTAGACAACCTCCTGCATTTTTTAAGGATATGGAGCACCTTCTCACTGCCTCTGTGTGAATAAAAGGATATTGGAGAAATTCCTGATAATTAGAATCAGGAGTTGCAATGAAGAATGGTTTTGTCGGCGACCGGCTCAGTATGCCTGAATTGAGTGCATTTTTGTGAACTGCGCTTTGTAATCTCGATGATTGTTAAAAACACCAACAAAGAAAAATATTGCCTTGTTTTCTTTCATTGTTTTGTGTGAATGTAGCTGCCACTTAATGAATGCCTTTTACATTTCAGGCTTTGTGTATGTACTTTCAGATGTTATCTCTAACTGGTCCAAAACCCTCCAAAGTGGTTGATGCAATTCTTCTCTTATAGGAAGAGAGAGGGTGAGGTACTTTTTCATGGTTTACCAAGGAGGATTCAAAACCTGGGTGAGTCTAAATCCTCCACTCTTTCCACTCTGCCACTCTGAGTCTTCTCCGTGTAAAAATCAATTAAAAATGTATCACTTCTCTTAAATCTGAAAGGAGTGTTACCCAGAGTACTCTGAGAGTGTTTACCTGTTTTTGATACCTGTTAGTTAATTAGCCCTTTCTAAGTCTAGAGGCATTTTTCGTACAACGTAGAGAATTTACTTCTAGCCTGCATGCTGTGCTCGTACATGCTAACCTTGCTGTATAGGTGGAGATTTAGTCACAAAGCAAAGTTAAAGCCACGTGCGAAGAATCCCTCGCCCTTCTCCTTGCTGACTCGGCTTCCCGCAGTCTGTTGTGCTGGGCAGAGCCTGCCAGAGCTCATGTGTGCGTGGAGATATCGGTCCTTAAAGCAGAAGTTGGCAACACTTGAAGAATGGAAACAGCTGCAGATGTTGAGGGCTGGGGAGTTCAAAAGCAGCCCTGCTATGTGGAATCCCACATTGGAGACGCTCTTTCTTTTGGTCGGGTAACTAATAGCCCTCCAGTTTTGAGTTAAAACATTGTGCTTCTTTCAGCGGAAATATAAAAGAGCCCTTGCCTTCTCCGTTTAGGCAGAGGCAGCCTTACCCTTCGTGGCGCATCAACCTTGTGCTTCAGCCTTGGCCCCGGATTCACACCTCCTCCTCATCACTGGCACTGCTTCAAAGGAGGGATTGGAGCCAAGACTCGCTCTGGCTGCACAGGAGGGTGCGGTGCCAGTGCGAAGCCCCACTCTCATCTCCGGCCCCCAGCACTCCCTCAGACATAAGCCATTTCTTTGGCTTCCGAGTCTTCCGTTATTTTTTTATTTTTTATTTTTTAGACTTGGCCTTTTTTCCCCCACTCAATAGTACATATATTACTTATCAAGTACAAGTCCTCGAATATAAAAACATAAATACATGGCGTATTTTCCTGCTTTCCCCTCACCCTACTTCCCCTGTCTCCCAGGAAGAATTTATGTTCCAAAATCAATTGAACAAAATCTGACTGTGTTGTACTTTCCAGACACTCACTTGTTCCGCTGAAGCTTTACTTCTCCTAATGAGCTACTGGCCAGGTATGTATGCTGTCTTTGTGGCGCCCCATCCTCCGTGCCTGTGTGTGTCTACAAGCCAGACCAGCCCACCAGATCAATCTCTCATCTGTGTGTCAAGATGCTCAGCACACCACCCACTCATCAAGTTTTCTTTTGTGCATCAGTCTTTCATTTCTCAATGTCTCACTTACTGTTCAAGTGTTCATGAATAATTCCTTTTGTCTCTCTTCTCAATCAGCTTTTGTCCCGGCAATAAATTTGGATCCTCTGACTTGGCCCTTGAGCAAGTTTAGGGCCACGTGCTAAAGTTGGGTGAGAACTGTGGGATTCATAGTCTGGAGACAAGAGTACCTTTCCTGGTTCAGCAGTTTGAGACTTTAAGTGTGTTTGACTCTCTGAGCTTCAGTTTCCTCTTCTGAAAGGGGGCTGAATGATTGATCTTTAATGTCCCTTATTCTTTGAAGACTAAGGTGGACCTACCTCTTGCGTTCTCTAAGCTAAACGTTGTGGACACAGTGCTGAGAGTACAATCATGGTTTCTGCCCTCATGGAGCTCTCGGTATATGAGGATATCAGTTGTCTTTGAATAACTCCATAAATAAAACGTATTTCTCAACCATTGTAAGTGCGTGAGGAGGAATAAAGAGTGCCACAGCAACAGAAAACAAGTGATACTAACCTAGTGGGAGCAGAGGAAAAAAACGTCTAGAGAGGAAAATGTGGAGGTCTGAGGTCTAATGCAGGAGTTAACAAAGCGAAGTTGAGGGGAAAGAAGGACTTTCCAGGCAGAAGATATGGTAAATGCAAATGCCCCAAAGCAGAAGGAAATAAAACATAGGGGAAAATGAATGCAGATCACTAAGGCTGAGAGAGACCACCCTGGGCAAGGGGTCCTTAATATAAGGCTGCAGAGGTAGAGGCTAGAGTAGGTGAAGCCTTGTCAACCAGTTTAGGAACCTTGAGTTGCATTCTAAATACAATTAGAGGATTTGAAAACAGTGAAGTGGCATGAGATTTGCATTTTAAAAAGGTCATTGTGGCCCCTCAGGAATGTTTAGGAGGGAGCAGACAAAAAAGTGGGTGTCTTTAAGATTCTAGACAAAGCAGAAGAGTACAGCTGAGGAGTAACGAAGGAGGGCAGAGAAAAATAGATCATGTTTCCGGGCTCCTTGCTGATGCTTTTTCTTGTGACCCTACCCTTCCAATCTCGGGGAATGTGATCTTGATTCTCCCTGCGCTATCTTGGTCTCGACCATGGGTGGGGCATATTGTTAACTTTGTTTTGATTATTCATTTTTTCATTTCCATCACTGCTTCTTGTAGCAATTACAA
Source organism: Hystrix cristata (assembly GCA_004026905.1). NCBI lineage: Eukaryota > Metazoa > Chordata > Mammalia > Rodentia > Hystricidae > Hystrix > Hystrix cristata. The sequence goes on from PVJO010004753.1 coordinate 53,304, forward strand.
TATGTGGCTTATCTTTTAATGCTTTAAAAACCTATTCTTATACATAGTGGGCACTTGGTGGCTATTCAGGTGGGAACTGTGATTCTCTTCATGGACAACTTTATTACCTGGTGTGACACAGCCAAACACAGGACAAAGCTGAGGGTTCCCTGAGTAGTCTAGAGCCTTATATTGTTAGTCATATTAGGTTTAATTTGTTTTTCCATACTCAGGGAAACAAAGGAAGAGTTTTTGTGAGATGAGGGAGGAGAAAGAAAATTAAAAAAAAATCATAATTTGCCTGGTATGGTGGTGCATGTCTACAATCCCAGCTACCTGAGAGGCTGAGGCAGGAGGATCAGAAGTTCAACTGGGCAACCTGGCAAGATCTCATCTCAAAATAAAACTTAAGTGTCTGGGTATGTAGCTCAGTGCTCCCTGGGTTCCATCTCCAGTACCAAAAAAAAAAAAAAAAAAAAAAAAGTGTAAGTTGGAGTCTCACTCTTCCCTGTTGCCTGTTCTTTTGTACCCTGCCCACAGAATTCTCACACACATAACTGCCTGATTGTTTCACATGTACGATAGTGGGAGGAGAATCTGAATTGGCAGGGTCATTGACTGAGGCAGATAAAACCTCACCTGGCACTGGTTTAGCACCTTTTACATGGTCACTACTTTCTCTTCCCAAAGCCTCAGAGTTAGGGTTCCTGTCAGCCATCTGTGAGCTTTGTTCTACCCTTTCCTCAGAGGGTGTTTTCCTCACCACCCTTGTGGCCTTTGGCAGAGAACAGCCCTTTCCTATTTAGATCTCAGACCTACTCTCTTTCGGTGTCTGGTTGTGTGAATTGTTAGTTTCTTTAAAAATGAGGAGTCCTGTGTTGAATTCTCTTCCCGTGAATTCCATTTTCTCAAGGTTTCTTTTCTTTTGTATTCCTAGAGCCTTGGACTAGTCATTCCCCAAGTTCTGTGACTTCATAGTAGTTAGTTATGGAGTTTTTCCTTTTTCTTTTTTGCTCTGTGTGTGTGTGTGTGTGTGTGTGTGTGTGTGTGTGTGAGAGAGAGAGAGAGACTTTAGCCTTCCTCATCTCCTTCCTCTTTTCCTCAGAGCTCACTTCTAAGTCTCTGCTCTACAGTCTCTTTATAGGTCTCCATAATAGATGATAATGTGCTAAAAGCAATCTCTATTAGCCTCTGGGAAGTCCTCACTGTCTTCAATTAAACTCTTTAAGATTCTTAAAACTCTCTAGACACATTTAAACTTAAAAACCCAGACCTCTGTCTGGGATCACTCTTCATTCATATTTATTTTCTGGTGAGAGTAATACTTTTCTCTGGCTGATAGTTTCTCAACCTAGAATTACAAAATATACTAGCACTGGAAGTAACCTTAGAGGCCATTCTAAATTCTTATCCATACTCTTATTCTATTGTTGAGAAATCTAAGGGCCTGGTGAGTCAAGCATTTTGCCCTAAGTCATTTATTTAGCACTAATGATTAGAATCTTTGTCTTTAAAAGCCCAGTTCTCTCATTTATGCTTTATAACTCTCTAATTCTCTGCCAAGTCACACAGCAAGAAAAAACGATATGTATTCACTGGTCCTTGCATCATTCTTTCTATCAGTTGCTTCCCAAATATCGATCAAACCGTATCAGCAAGATCCTGTGCCGGAGCGTAACTTAGAGGCAAAAAGAGCTTGATTGAAATGCAAACCTAATATGATCAATTTCTGTTAATCATTTACACTTTTAAGTTCTTTCCCTAAGAGCTGAAGAAATAAAAACAAAAAAAAGTTATAGGAAATGACAGTCATTTTAGGAAAGACAAGAACCTTATCTAGCAATTATGCTGAGTTACAAATTTCTTGATTATAGTTATGTGAGTGTTTTGACACGAAAAGAGCCAAGTTAAATTTTAGTTTTTGTGCCATAAGTATTGGGAATTAAGACAATTCTTATAATAACCATGTAGTGTATATAAAGTTTGGGAAGTTTAGATTTAGAAAGAAATTGCTGAAATAGTAATTCTCCTTGAAAACTGTGATTGGTTTGTTTATTTGTTTGTTTTACAAGTAGCTTATTTATTATTATAGCTTGACAGAATGTTGTCTGAAGCCAATTTGCTTCATGGGAGCTGATCTAGAGAGATGGAGGTTTTTTCTCAGCGTCTTTATTACGTGCTACCCTTTGGACTTGGCTGTCCACAGTCATTTGAAATAACAAGCTTCTAAGCCAATAACCAACTTTGGCAGTCGTCACAAAGGTGTGAGCGACCATGCCAAAACCAGCATCCAGGGTCAAAAGAGTCTTCATCCATTTGGAGATAAAAATCATGATACGATGTTGAAAGAACACTGTGTCAGAAGTCAGAGGGCCCGAGTGCTTGACTAACACGCTTCATCACCGTGTGACCTCCGGGCGGGCTGCCTAAGCCTATGGCTACTCTGTCCTTACCTTCAAAGTATGAATAAAAACTTGTGGGCTACCCAAGGCACGTTGTTGCTGTGAGAATCAAATAAGATTGCTAATCTGAAAGTGCTTGGAGAATTTACAAACCTTGGGAAATATAAGGCAATTTCATTCTAAATATCTTTAACCAGTAATGGAAATGTTTGCCTTGCAAAAATTACTGTTTCCTTCTTTAATGGATGTTGGTCTTCTCTGTGCATATTTTACTTTGTCAAAAATATTTCTGTTATCCTTCCTTTGAAACTGGTGGGAAATAGGTTCAATGTTGGTGGGAAGTAGCAGGCATCTCTTATCCCTTCAAAGCATGAGAACAGGATGAAATTTTACTAGAGAAGCTTGGTTTGATGGACGTGGTGAGACTGAAGTCACTGGATCCCACCAGTGAGCACCTGTTCCCGCGAAGTCCAGAGAACACTTCACAGACCACACAGTGAGGTATGAGTCCTATTTGCAACAATGTTGCCAAGTGATGACGGAAGCAAATGATTTTTTTTTTTCCAGTTCTGGAGGTTCTATTGTGTCACGGTACAAAGAAGTAAAAATCCTTTTTCAATGCCTAATTGTAAAGAACACGCTTTTCCACATTCCCTTGACACATTCAATAAGCACCCCTGGAATGGGCACCAGCCTAGCCATTTAGAGATACAGCCCAATACATGTCCTGGAACAAATATGTCACATGGTGGCCAAACTCTGGGCTTAGGTACAGCTAGGATGCTTCCTCCGTACCTGTGTTCTTTTGCCTGGTAAAGATGAGAGGTTTGTGTGTTATAGAGAACATAGTCCCAAGAGAGTGGAGACACTGTCAGTTTGATCTCTTTGAAACATGTTTTTCTCCACATTCCACCCTTGCTTCTTCTTGTGGGCATTCAGTATTTTGAAACTAACAGAAGTGAAGAGTAAGTTTGGTGGTTGTCTGAGATAGCAGTTAGCAGTTATTTATTTCAATACATTTACTTGGCAACTAGTGAATTAATAAGAAAGATCTCTGCTTTCAGTCAATTTAGATTCTAGCTAGGGACACAATAGTCAAGTAATGTAGAAATTCTTAACATGTTAGGTATGGATTCGTGATAGGAGTAGAAGTTTTATTGTAAAAGACCTTGTTTTACTTACTTTTCTCATCACTGAGACATGATATTCAACACCCACAACTTTTAAAGAAGGAAAGGTTTATTTTGGCTGATGGATTATTGAGGTTTCAGTCCATAGTTGGCTGGCTCCAATGCAGGGCAGTGTGACAAAGGTGCATGGCAGGGGAAAGCTGCTCACAGCACCATAGCAGGGAAGCTGAAAAATTGAAGGGAGAAACAAGGGGAAGGAAGTACGCTCTTCCAGGCCACATTCTCAGTGTCCCATCTTTGACCAGGATCCACCTCCCAACATCACATTCAGTTATAAACCCATCAGTAGACCAATCCATGGATGATTATCATGCCCCCATGATCCAATTGTCTTCCCCAAACCCCACCTATGAGTGCATGAGGCTTTGAGGACATCTAGATATAAACTATGATTATCTATCCTGGCCCCCAAAAGACCCATGTGCATCCCCTTATGCAAAATGCATTTAGTCCATCTCTAAGAGTTACCACAGTCCTAACAGTTTCAGCATTGCAGAAAAGTTCAAGTCCAAAATCTCCTCTGAGACTGAAGGCAAACTCTTAGCTCTGAGCCCCTGTAAATATAAAAAGAAGTTAAACACTTCCAACATACAGTGGTACAAGATAAACAGTCCCATTCAAAAGGAAGAAATAGGGGGATAGAAACCAATAAGACTTCAGCAAGAGCAAAACCCAGCAGGGCAAATATTAAATCTTATAGTTGCATGTCTAACAATTGGGGAAAGCTGTGGCAAGATGAGCACTCCAAAAGGCTTGGGTGGACCTGCACCTGGGGCTGGTGGTTGCAGATCTCATGGCTTCTCTCTTGAGCTGGCTTTGCTCACTCCTTGCAGCTTTCTTCAGATGTTCCACATTTCTGACTTCTCCAACATTCTGGGATTTCCCCTGCACTTTTGCCTTTACTTTCACAGCTTCATACACTACCCAATTGGGGGCACACTGCCTGGCCTCTCAGGCCTTCTTCTGCAATCTGAGTGGAAGCCTCCACGATCCTGGAATTCTTGCATTCTGCATGCCCATAAAAGCAGCAGCGTGTGATGATGCCAAGGTCTGCTGACAGCTTGAGCAGTAGCCAGGCCTCTCTGGAATGATGGGGGCACCAACTTCTGAGTGCCTGGATGGTTAAGCACTGTGAACTGAATCAGGGGACTCAGAGCACTAGGCTGACCTGAGGGGGTGCCCTGGGGCCTTCATTTTAAAGTCTTTCACTTTTGCAATTTTGAACCTGCAAAGAATGGGGCTTCACAAATTTCTCACATTCCCTTAAGCCATTTTTCCTATTGTCTTGTTGTAAAATACTCTTTTCTTTAATGGTAATCTTTTCAGCAACCAAACTCTCCTCTGTTTCAACTTGTTGGCTCCAACGTTATGAAAGCTTCATTTGTAGTCAAACTCAGAACTTTAAAAATCATCCAGCTGTACCACTTCCTCTTGGTTCTCAATGTAGAGCTGGCTAAAAGCCCCCAACAGCATCCATGCCACAGCCTGAATATTGGGCTGCCTTGAAATTTTCTCTACCAGATTAATTAGTCAGCTGCCCTTAATCTCAGTCTCCCACAAAGGTCTCAGGACATGAGGAAAATGTAGACAACTTTTTTGCCAGAGCATAACATATATGGCCTGGAATTCAACTACCATTGGAGTCCTTGTGCCACTGTGAAACCTGAGCCTGACATTTCCATTGCCATTTCTATCAGCATTTTGGTCTTCTGACCTCTGACCAGAATCATAGCTTGGCTCACAGTCTTCTAGGACTTCTCCAGCCTTCTCCACCTCAAAAGATTTCCAAACTACTCCTGACAACCAATTCCAAAGACATATAAAACCACATGTTCAGGTACCATGACAGTGATGACCCACTATCGTTACCAAGTCTTAGTTACTTTTCTCTTTGATAAGGCCACAATCTCGTTACCTGACACCCACAATTCTTAATGAAGTGAAGATTTATTTTGGTTCACTGTTTGTAGAGGTTTCTGTCTGTAGTCAGCTCACTCTAAGGCAGGGCAATGTGACAGAGAGGCATGGCAGAAGACCACTACTCACAGCCTCGCAGCAAGGAAGGAGAGAGAGTGAAGGGAGGAGCAGGGGAGTGAGCTGTCCCTTCCAGGTTACACCCTCAGGACCCACCTCCTTTGACTGGGCTCTACCTCCTAACATGGTGGTTAGCTCTAAAGTCATCAGTGGACTAAGCCACTGGTGATTCTCGTGTCCCCATGATTCAATTCCCTCCCCTAAACCCTACCTATGAATGCATGAGGTTTTGGGGGAACATCTACATGTAAACCATAAAATACCTACACCAATATGCCAAGAGATAATCTGGATAAAAGATATGTGTATCATTATTTTTAAAATACTTGTAGAAGCTATTGTGATTAATATAATATCAATCCATTTAAAGTTACTATATTCATTGTGTCTCTTTGTCATCTCACATTTTAGTTTCGCCTTTGTGGGTTATTATATATCATTCTCCACTACAAGGTGAGATCCATGAATTTGTTTTTATATGCCCTTAGACCTCTAGGTACTCAAGAAATGTTTGTTCACTGTTGATTAAGTATGTTTTGTCAACTAACAGACTGAATGATTATGAATATACTACACCTTGAAGTTTTATACAGTTAAAAGGTTTTCTTTGCGTTGAGCTTGAAATTCTGTGCAATATAAGTCAATAGATGAAAGATAAATAAGTTAAGAAAAAAGATGCGTATTAGAAGGAGAAGGACCAGAAAAGTTAAAGCTGGCACGCTGTAGATAATTAGCTGTGGAATATCACATCTGCCTTCATCTCTCACGGTCTTGCATTTCTTCATGGTGTTTACACTTCCAAGAGTTCTGACAAATCTTGCCTCCTATAAACTGTAAGATAACTCATCAGGTCAATGGATGAGAAGAAGTGCAGATTGGATACTGCCTGACTCTTTTATCTTAAGGCTTTACAAAGCTGCCGATGTCCTGGAAAACAAAGGTGAAAGCAACCGAAGAGGTCACCTTGTCCTACAAATGTTGTTTTAAAGGAAACAGAGTTCCCCAAATGCTAACGTTTTTGTCTAAGGTTGCACATTTAGACTGTAGCAGACACAGGGCCAGACCTCAAGATCTAGTCTGATTCCAGACTTTTTCCATCACACTTTGCTGTTAAGCTTGGGTTTATCATCACTCAGCTATTTAAGAGGAGAAAGTGGTCTAACTCATGAATTAAGAAAATATGTATTCAAATAGTTTATATCATCATCCTTGTATTTTCATTCAATCTCTCAAAATATGTGCTCCCCTAAATGAGCAACAGCTCAAAAGTCAGACAAACATACAACTTTGTAAATGTGAAGTTAATGTTTACCTAATCCTACTGAAGATTGTCACCTTTAAGTTATCATGTATTTATTCTGTGAAGTCATTACAAATTTGCTACTCACCCTAATAAGAGTGAGTAAACATGTTCTTTCTTTGTTTGGTCATTCTTTCTACAGACTAATTCCCTCCTAAAGCCAATATCAATGCTAATTCTGCATTAAGAAAGATAAAGACATAAAACACAATGTTGCAATAAATATCTGGCAAGCCACAGAGACACTATTTTAAAGAAAATTGTCTCAAGACACTTTAATGCCTTCTATTGCTGTAGTTGCAGAATTACTGAGGGCACGTTGCTAAGAGGACCTCTATTACATCTATTAATGAGATTTATAAGAACACTAATAGGTAAATCCAAAACTAACTCTGTCAATAGTGATGCAAATTAATGTAATTCTAACTATTCAACTCAGGGTTATAAATATTCATGCGAATTGTCTATTATAATGAATACAGACTCTGAATGTTGTAAATATGTGTGTGAAAATCTAATGTATGTTGACATCATGACAAAAAGCAAACTATCACCTACATATTGAGTATTCTGATTTTAGTTAAAAATATAAGCTCTAGCAACACATCTGTTCTAATCATTAAAGAGTGAATGTATGCTACCAACTAGAGATTTAAGGACCGACAGGTTAAATTTTTCTAACAACTTTCAGTGCCACTGACCCATAGTTTACATCGTCAACCCAAGCTGTACATAAGACCATCTGCTATGTTCAGAGGAGTACCAGTAAAAGTTAAGAAGATTTATAAATGATACTGGAAAACAGCTCAAGCGTGGAAAAACTGGAAAAATGTACCATGGCAGCAAGATTACTTAGCATTCTTCTATGTGTCTGAAGAGAAAGAGAAAATTCTGTGTAGGTGACAGTGAATGTGACTCCAGGCTATAGAAAAATGTGTTGTTAGTGAACTTTGCCATCTCATGGTTTAAGGAATCTAAATCATTCCAAAATATTTTTTTCATTACTGCTCACTCCATTGCTCTCCTTAGACATCTTGTTTGATAAATGAGATTGTCTCATTATGAGGTATCTGTGGTCATTAAATATCAAAATTCATTTAGATGGAGATGAATACAAGCCTGATTTTGGGGGGGCCACTGGGGATCAAACTTGAGCTAAATCCCCAACCCTCTGAGTTTTACTTAATTCCAGCACTACATTCTAGTTCTGAGAAGTTTACTTTATTCCCCCCCCTTTTTTTTTTTTTTTGGTGCTGGGGCTCGAACTCAGGGCCTTGTGCTTGCTAGGCAGGCACTCTAACCACTGAGCTAAATCCCCAGCGAGAAGTTTACTTTAAATGCAAATGCTGTTGCACAATGTGACCACAAAGAGTTAGTACTATTTCCAACTCAGGATAATTAAAAAAAAAATACTGTATTTTCAAGGGCTATTACATAAGCAAGTTCATTAATTATGTACTTTTAAGAAAAGTTATTTACACAGATAAAATTATTGGACATCTTATTTTCTTTATGGAGTATTTTAAATATAATCAAGATTTCTGTATTTAAGAGTCAGTTCATACATGTTTAGTGGCTCATGTTTTGTCTCCCAAAGCCCACCTCAGATAGAATCTTGGTTTCAAAGCAAGTCATTGCTTTGGATGTAACAGCACATTCAGGGAAAATCACGCTGGACTTGAAGATAAACTGTCTTAAATGTTCATTTGATATGCGATCATCTCAAATGTGTTTATATTTGTGTGTGTGTGTGTGTGTGTGTGTGTGTGTGTGTGCAACCATTACTTTAACTTTGTTCTACACATTTTAAGTCTTTTGCCTTCATCGTGTCCCTCCTGTTTCTCCGACTTACTTTATCAAATGTTTCATCAATGGCATCTTGGTTTCATGTTGAGAACAGCTAATACTATGTGGATGGGTTCTGCTCCAGATGGTTCCCAACCCAGGACAGGCATCCTTCTCTCCTCATACATGACAATATCCCTTGGCATTCTGGTTCAATAATATCTTCAGATTACGGTCCTTTACAAATTTAGCCAAACTACCTAAAGACCAGAAAGAGATCTAAGAAAACGAAGGATAGCCAACTGTTTAAAGATTTTCTTACCCTTAGATTTTCCACACCTAATAATCACTACTGTCAGTTTAAATAAATTCAACTGCAAAGTGGTATATAAAGAAATAACTTCAATGTCTCGCTCCATATATATATATATATTTCTTGCAGAAGCGGCAGCTCCAAATCTGAAGAAAATCATGAAAAAGGAATAACGAGGCACAGGGAAAGAATCCCAAATTAGTACCAGCTGCTAGACAATTAGATTCAACTGCTAACAGGTGTGGAGAAGAGCCCACGTACAATGTTACCTTTTGTCAATGTGCCTCCTGAAAAGACTTTTGGTCGTAAATTTCCCAGAGCATTTGAAGTGTTTGGAAGAAGTGATTTTTCTGTGTGTGTACACACACACACACCTCTGTTTATTTACACTGTATCTGTCTCGATTCATAATGAAAAGAAATTAAATCCTCGTATCATGTAAGTCATTGACCAGTGCAGGGAAAGGAGGGAGGTGGTGATATTCACAATCTGTGGTGTTTGGGCATGGAAATTTGTAGGAAGGGCTTCTGGGATGAGAAACCTTTCAAAGTACATTCAGAATTTGCGGTGTACTTGCACTAATGCTCGGGCAAAATTTGAAAGATTTCATCAGTCTTTGAGAGAGTCTTTGAATCCCTTCTTTCAATTTTAATGCTGATGTGACTAAAAGAACATAAACATATGAGTCATTCATAAATTAGAATCTCTGTGTATCACTTGACCTTTCTGAACAAGTTCTTTATCTGTAAAATGGGGATAGTGCCGCAGACCTGGTTTGCCTATTGGGTTAAAGCAGTTTCTCAAACTTCAATGTATGTATTGGTCACTGCGGAACTTATGGAAATGAAAATGATCTCAGCAGGTTTGGGGCGGCCGGCCCATGAGACTCCTCAGGTCTCAGAAATTCCTGGACGCTGTTGTTCCGTGGACTAGGCTTGAGTAACCAGGATTTCAAACCCTTGTTCTCAATGCTGGCTGCACACTGGAATTACCTGAGGAGTTAAAAAATACTGATTCCTGAACTTTATCATCAAGGTTTCTGATTTAATTGCTCTAGGGTGCAGCCTGGCTATGAGGACTTTTTAATGCTTCCCAGATGCTCTGAATGTGCACTGAAGTTGGAGAATCACGGATTCAAAGCGCCGTGTCTGACACCTGCTAGGTGCTTATCAATCATTCCTTTCCTTAGGAGACTCCTCAATTATGGGACAGAATAATGAAAAATGAAAGACTGAAGTATTCTTTCTAGTGTTATAAGGGCTAAAAAATAGCCGGAGACTAGACAGTGGAATCCCATTTGGTGTTAGATGAGTGCTGAGCTCAGGGATATAGTTTCTTATCATTTCTGTGTTTCTTACATTGAACCAAACAGAGGAGAAAGGATAATTATGTTTTCATAGCACATATTTGTTAGAAAAATTAATCTTAAAATGCTTTGAGATCCACAGATGAGAGGTTATTCAAGACGTTTAAAATATACAAAGAAAGAGAACAGATATGCTTTAAAAACTTTCAGTGATTACTTCAAAACGTCGAGATTATCATAGGGCAAAAAGAGGAAAGATGGTGGTGGGCATGTTGAAATTGGCGTGTTTTCTAATAGATGCTTGGAGAAATGACACAAAATTTGTTTGACTTAGTTTATTTTATTGGCCCCGATAATTTTTAAGAGTTTTTCTTTCTACTCAGAATATACATTTTTGAAGTCTTTTTGCCCAGGCACAGGCTATGGGAGTCACCCCTGACTAGACTGTTATTATCACAAATCCTTGGCAGGAAGAACTCTCACCCTTTCATGCTCCATCACCAACCCTTCGGGAGTGCTTTAAGCAAGTACTTTGAAATCTGTAAGTGCTGATCTCATTTATGAGTGTCCAAATTCCTTGAGAGTGAAGTTTTTTGTTATTACTATAAAACATCAAATATTTGGAAAGGCTATTTATTGGGGTGGGGTCCACCATGGTGTGTGTAAAAGACAGCCAGCTCCTCTGTGCACTGGACTCCAGTAGATGGAATGCGGCGATAGGGCTGGAGGCCAGGCATGGTGCTCTCTGTACTCAGGATCAAGCCTTCCCTCTCCTTTACTGGCTCAGCCCTGGAGGCTGACCTGCATGGAGTGCAGTAGCGGGCCCCCTTGTCCTCTGGCCTTGAGGTCAGTGTGGCAGCATGGCAGAAGACACAGAGAAAGCGGGGAGAGAATCATGGTTTTTATTCCTCTCGTTCCCTTCCTAACCATCTGTTTGGCTGACTCCTCTTCTTGACAAAGTCATAGCTCCTGTCAAGAGGGTCCTTTCCACATCACTGTCCTTCTTGGTTCCAGTAGCTGCCCCTTTTCTCAATCCTTCAGGTTTATGATGGTAAAGCCCCTGTGCTACTGGACCCGAGTAACGCACCGTACCTTGTGGCTTGCTTTCCTCCTGACTGATTTCTTGAACAGTCCTTTCTTTCATCATCTCTAGGTTATTCTTATTTGGAGACCTCCTCTCTCTTGTTCACTGTTATATTTTCTTTGGTATTTGCTGAACTAACAAATAATATTTGAATCCTCTTCTTCATTGACTGTATTTGTGTGCTTGACTTAGTGCAGTGGTGGTGAACCTACAGCACGCGTGCCACAGGGGCTGTTTGTATCACTGAAGGCTCTAACAGGTTCCCGTCGCTGACTTAGGGTATTGATTAGTCAGCAGCGAGCAGCTCTGAGTGATGGCAGATTCCCTGTAGCTAAATTTATCTCGGAATTAAGGGCTGTATACATTTTTTCCACGTTTCTTTTTCTTAATGAATCTTGAAATTCTTTTATGTCACACAGAATTTTAAATGTATGATATGGGTTTGCATTAATACAAGTATTTCTTTTTAACATTCCCCTTGCAGACCCAGTTCAGTAGGTTACCTTTAGATACCAACAGAATCTGTATCACCAAGCGGCTAAGCAGTGTCTAGCAAGTGTAGTACCGCATCTCTTAAATCCCATTCTTCTTAGTTACTCTCCCTTCTTCTCTACTTCCCACTGTTTTTTTCCTTTGGCAATACAAATCACTTTCACATTCTCAGATAATGATTGGAATATTTCATTTTCCCATCTTGGTCTAAGAACAAGGGGTGTGTGTGTGTGTGTGTTCAATTTCAGTCTCCATTTGCTCGAAATAGCAGGAAATCCAAACTTTCCCTAGTGACACTCTTCCCGAATTTTTCCAAGGAGCAGCCTAATTAAGTCACTTTTATGGCACCTCAGAAGATGGGTTGGGGTTAGGTTTCTGCAGCTGCCTAAGTTCAGGCAACCCCTGGCCCACTCTGGCCTGCCTCCTCCATTTCCTCCTTGCTCTGTAGCCCCCCCAAAAATCCTGTTGTGGAATCTGATGTCGAACTGTTCTAATACTCTGAAAATAGATCTGGTGTTATGGGCTGAGTTGTGATCTCCCGTTCTCCAAATTAATATGTTGATGTTTTCACCCTCGTTAATGTTCTAATTCCCAGAATGTGACTATATTTGGAGCCAGGGCCTCGAAAGAGGTAATTAAGGTAAACTGAGTTCATGTGCATGAACCTTCAGTCAGTATGACTGCTCTCCTCCTAGAAAAGAGATCAGTACACAGACTAAACAGAAGAAGAACACTCAAAGACAAAGGGTCATCCTCAACCAGAGAAGGGCGGTCTGAGGTTGAAACCAGTTCTGCTGACACCTTGACCTTGGATTCTAACCCTAGAAGTGTGAGGACATACATTTCTGTTGTTTAAACCAAGTGTGTATACTTCGTTATGGTTCCCCCGGCAGACTAATACATCCAGCATTGTTTGATGTCTATCATCATGAATGCCAATCTCGGCCAATTAACCAAGACTTCGGTGGTACCTGTGGGGATAAAGAAGTGTTGTATGCCATCCTTGGGCCAAAAACACTAGGTCTCAAGTGTTACAGTTCTATTGAATAGCCGCCTTAGTGCACCTAAGACAGGTCTTACGTAGACCGATTTGCGAAGCACTCATAAGAGCAGTTAGCGTTAGGTATCTATTGTACACATTCCTCATGTGTTCTTTGTTCTTAGGTTGGGAACACAGATCCCCTCGTGTTCCAGATGCCAGTGTGACTAGCACTGATCTGTGTCTTCTTGAAGATAATGGTCAAATTCTCTAAATGAATTTTTGCTGCTGCCATCATTAGTCCGGCAGATCCCAGGCCAGAAGTCCCTCCCCTCTCCCCACCCCAGAGCCAGCCCTTTGCTCTCCTAGGACTTACCATCACCCAGGGTGGATGTATTCATTTTCTTAAAGGGAAACTCACACCTACCAAGGTACGATTCTTTGAAGTCAGTGTATTTCCTAAGGTCTGTATCTTTTAATAGACTTTAAGGTGAATATTAATATTAAGGTTCACACTGAGAGCATGTATAATTCTGCTTTTTATTCTTGGAAAGAAAATTTCATAAATCATATTTAAAAACTTACATTTTTAGCATAAATTAAATGATTGATTTCATTAAGGGAAATTCTTAGCTATACTTTTTTTTTTTTTGAATGATTCTTCTCCATCATGCTTCTTCTTAATCTGTAGAAATTCTATCACATGATGTTATTTACTTGTCTGTTTTTCACTTTCTGAGGTCAGGTCTCAGTATGTTCCCAGGCTAGCCTTGAGCTCTTGGGCTGAAGAAATGCTCCTGCTTTAGCCTCCCAAGTAGCTGATCTCCATGCCACCGTGCCCAGCTCTATCAGGTGGTTTTTGCATTCTCATTTAATATTCCACAACTCCTAACTGTTCTTTGTCTTGCTTTCCCACATTTGGCCGAGTTCTTAACACTATCTTGCAGTGCACTGGGTTTTTGACACCTTCTAGTCTCGAATATGCCTAGACCATTGAATTTCTTCTTTTAATAATTATTCCATTTCTAGAAATTTCTGTATTTTTGTTTATTTAGTCTTTTTCATAATCTCTCTTTTATTGTGGAGAGTTCCTTTATTACTTTGAAGATTCTAAAATATTTTTAAGTTATTTTCAATGTCACAATGAAACCACTATTCTGTATAATTATTATACACTAATAAAACATAAAAATAAAATCATTTTCAGATTGTTCATTATTTTCATTTGGTATTGAACGAATTCATCTTCCAATTGATTGCTGGACTAGCTTCCTTCTTTGGTATTAGTTTTTGTTAAGGGTTTTGTAACTTTGGTTAACAGACTCATCTGGAGTGGGATTTTTAAAGCTTTTCTCCCTGTAGATATAGCTATTCTTGGGGTGGCACGTATCCCAGCTTCCTAAGAGCTGCTTTGCCTCAGCTAAGAGCCTCATCTTAGACATCAGCCTTGCAGCTTTGGTTCTGTGGCAATGTTAAGGCTGATGAATGTTTAAGTGACTAATGGACAGCTTCACCCAGTCCCAACTGTAAGGGTGTTTGCAGCACTCTGCTCTTTTCTGCTGCTTTTCTTGGCCAGGGAATCCTATTCTGACCCTGTTTTCAAGCAGTGAGCCTGCTTCAGCCCTGGCTCCCATATAGATTCAGTTCTGATTCTGTGCTTATCAAACTCCTGGCCTGCCAGCACCTGGCTCTCAACACAGAACCCAGTTCTGTTCCATGGGCTTCTTCATGCTTCTTGTCCACAGACATTGTTTTAAACTTTCTCTTGTTACATTTTGTCTACCATTTCTGTGTTTGACTGGAGGCAGAAGGTTGTCATTGTATGACAATGAGAGTAATTTTAATGAAGTTACCATGATTACTTCTTAAAGAGAAAAATACAATTCTTGTTGATACCAAACTTTTACAGACAAGTATTGGTTAAAAGTATAGGTAGCTATCCTAGAAATCTAGCACTATTGCTTGTAAACATGAGATATTAATTAACTTCAGAGCAATAATATTTTTCCAAATATGTATCTCATTTAGTTGTCAAATGATTGATTGGGGCAGGGTCTTACTGTGTTCCTTGGGCTGGACTCTAACTCCCATGCTCGTGTGACCTTCCTGCCTCTTCTCCACAAGTAGCTGGGACTATAAGCACATTGTATTTCCCCATGATTCCGGTTTGTTTAAGTAAATAGTAGTACAATAATAAAAACCACAAGCAAAAGCCCAAATTTAAACACTGCCTAATGTAGTCAGTTATTTTACAATTTGAACAATTGGAGTACAAATCATTTTTTAAAGTCTGAATTATTTATGCTAATGGGAAGGAACAATGATAAGGATAATGCAAGAGTAGTAAATTGCAAATAATTTGTATTTCGTTTTGCTTTGTATTTCTGTACTGTACTCCATTTAATCCAGGTTTTGGTGTGTTTGGGAGTTTATACCATTTACATTCAAATGATAAAAATGCATTCTAAATATCTGATTTGAAAAGTTTTCTATCTTCTCCTACTGTTTTATCACTTGCCAAGGTCATTTTGAGCAGGACAGATGCTGTGTCGGCTCTGACCGATTTTCAGTATCTGGGGCTTACCTTATCTCTTGCTAAGGTCATCTGTGGTCTGACTCACATCTTCCTTCTGGCAGCATATTGGAAGGTAATGGTGTGTTTCGGCTTCCATGTCTTTATCCAAAGTCTGAAGCTGGGAAGAAGGAAGATATAAATGTTTTAAAATCCTGCAGAGGTTGTATTTGGTATAAACCAACAAGATGTGGAATTCTTACATTCTATAAGCAGATCCACGAAGGAGCTAATTCCTTCATAATATGACTGTTATATTGTTGAGAGTTAACTATTATGCTTTTGACAATGACTTTGAATTATTATCAGTCTGTTCCAGGTCACCCGTGTAATGAAAACAAAATGACAAGGGACCTTGCTCAGAACTACTTTGGTGACTGGAAATATTACATAACATCTTGACATCTATTATTTGCCATCGTTGTTTATGAATAACAAATTGGCATCTCTTCAAACATGGAAGAATGGAGCCACTTGGCTCCCAAACAGTACATGATCTTTAACCTTGACCTATAAAAATGTACCGAAATAGTGCTTTCTTTTACGAATACTGCATGTGCTAAACTCCTATTATTTGTCTTTGAAATACAGCAGTGAATACCACCAAATTCCACTGTGAAAAGTGCTCATAACTTGGCTTTCTAAATGAGATATTTTCAAACATTTGACCCTATTAACAAGACAGTCCTTCTGTATGAAAAATTCTTAAGTGCTTTGAAATCTGAGTTTCAATATTCTAGCAAGATAACTTTAATGCAAATATAGATAAGTTGTGGTCAAATTTTCTGATAAAAGTTTATAATTCTGTTATTATTTTTTTGCAACACACAGTTTTGGTCAGTGATAAATATGTTTATTTGTACTTAAATTATACAAATTGGAGAATCAAAGAAATTACTTTTATAATTTAGAGGGAAAATATTATTAGGAAAATTCTAGGTTTTCTTAAACTCAAGGGTTCATTACTCAGATTTACAGAATAATACATAAATTTATTTATCCTTTTAGACAAAACCAGTGAGAAAATGTTAAAGAGGGAGTGGGAAATAAATTCCAACTTTTCCAATATAAATTACTCATTTTCCCTATAAGCTCAGTTTCATTATTCTATACTATGCCCATAATTTACCCTAATAAAATTGTCCTACAGAAACAGTTCATGCGGACATAGGTATCTGCAGTTAAAAGAGTATTGGTTCCAGCTTAAGAATGGGCTGGCCAAAGATTGTGTGGAAATTTTGCGTGGTTCTGAAGTTGTGTAGGTGGATTTAGGGATTGGTTTGCAATTACTAATCTTTTTGGATATTGTATATGTAGGAAATTGCTGAAAAATATATATAGCTCTGAACTCCCCAAACCTTCTTGTATTATTGGAAATTAATCCTTAACTCTGTATTTCTCAAACTGTGATTTATGAGTCTTAGTTTCAGAATTACCTCATCAAATTACTGGGTTCTGTATCAAACCCAATTCAAAATCATCATGGATATGCTGAATCTTAGAATTTACATTTGAAATGAACAGTCCAGATGATAATAATGTAACCCAGAATTTAGAATCCATGTCTTAACCTTATCATGTTTTTAGACACTTATTTGCTGTTTTTTGAAATTGTCTTCTGGCTTATATATAGTTTACATTATTTTATTAATGTTTTGAAAAGTTAACTTACATTTAGGCAATTAAAAAAGCCAAAGAAAATATGCATTATGGAAGGTTTATTTTTCATTTTTAAGGATAACTCACATGATGTGAAATACTAACTTCCTCCTCATCCATATATTCCCAATGTTGATTAATTGTAGTAATTAATTCAATTTAGCAAATGTGGTTTTTGTAAACTGATGTTACAATTAAGCTCTTAAAACATGGAACCATTTTCTTTCGGCTTGTGTAATAAAAAGGAAAGGACATTTAACATACATTTGACAAGAGTGATTAAGTATGTAACTCATCTGTTTTTTAGTTAATTACATTCCTTTGTAACTAAAATGGAACTTGGAGCACCAGGTAGCACAATTTCCATGGAGAATCATATTCAAAGAAAACTATCCAGCCAATAAATACAATTACGAATGAATTCCAGTGCTTATGTAGTTCCCTTATAGCACATGAAAAGGAATCCCTAGATTAGATTTTTCAAAAGTCCTTTCTAAATCCTCCAGTTCTTTGGTCACCCCGAAGCTGTTATTGAACAACCCGAATCATAAATCCCAAACTCTCTCCCCTTCTCAACCTGAGAATTCTTTCCCCTTTTCCTTTCTTCCAGTGTAAAATGGTACAGGCACTATGAATGGCCTCCTTTCTCTCCAGCCTCAGATCTCACTAGCCATCTCTTGCTTATTCACTGCTAATGTGAAGAAGTAGGAACTGACTCAAAATATGATGTAAACCCGGAAGGTCTGATAGTAGTTTGAGACTGAAAAAAACTCACTTCTATCAGTATGTCCTTAATAGTAGAATTATCAAATGATTTTTACATGTGTGGGTTCAATGAAATAACAAATACTTTTTAAAATTTTGCCACCTATTACGTGATATAAAAATGTATGCTATAACTTTCCTATCTCCTATAAAATAGAATATGAAATTAAAAACTGAATGTCATATAGTACATATTCATTATTAATTCCAAACCTCAGTGAAAATATTTTCATGTTAATGTTGGTAGTTTCATAGTTAAATATGAGCTAAGCACTATGGAACCATATATGGGCCTCAGATTGTTGCCACGGGGAAATTTTTATTACATGCTTTGCCTTCAATTTACATTAATAACACTTAATAATAATGCATTGTATTTATGTAACACTTTTTATCCGATGATCCCAAAGCACAGTATAAACATTATTTCTTAAAACTCTCTAGGAGACCAGCAAGTATTTTTATGCTCATTAAAATTTTTAATAAAAATATAAATGCATGCTATAGCTGGAGCTAACATATTAAATGACTTAATTTGCTTGGGGATAGAAGCTTTACAGTTTTTGCTCCTGGAGTTTGAAATTTGGTGCTTATTAAAAATAAGACAAAGAATTCTTTTCTGAGTACAAATTAATATATTTCCATTGTGGAGAATTTGGAAAACACTTAAAAGTATAAAGAATATAAAAGTTACTCATAATCGTATAACAAACATTCATTATTTGGTATGTTTTCTACAAGTCCTCTTTACATGAATTTATTCAACTATATATGCTTATAACACATTACTAAGTATATGTGTGTACATTTTCACATAATATTATATTCAAATCATCAATGTTTTAAATTATTTTTGAATTTGGAATTTTTCAGTGAATACATAGCAAACACCATGTCAATGATACTAATTTAACTATTCAAATACTTTGGAATACTAAGGTTCTTCTAGGTTTCCAGAATTACAATAATTTGATAAATCTTATTTTTATGCAAAACATCCTTGTATTTCCCTCTGTTTATTTCCTTAGGGTAGATTTTAGAAGTAGAATTACTGTGTCAAATGGCATTAAAACAACCTAGGCCATTTGTGTATGTTAAGAAATTACTTTCTAGAAGGCTTTTACTGCTTTGCATAGGAATTTGTCAAGTCTTTTATTTACAAAATTGAAAATGGGTTTTAAATCTCTGACAAAACTAATTGGAAACTAAAGAAAAGTAAAATAATATCACAATGGTAAAGAGTCAGCTTTGGGGTCAGTCTTAGATTTGTTTAAGCCTTGTGATGATAGGAAAAATTATTAATTTCTGAGTCTCATTCCTCATCTCTAAATTGTAGATTCTTATGTCTGTTCTACAGAACTACTGTAAGCTTTAAATGAAGCAATCAAAATTTCTGGAAATTTCTCATGGGCTTAATGTTCCATCCATTCCCGTGGTGTTAACGTGTACGTATATGCTGAGAAATTATAAGTATTTAGCTCCAGATCAAACCTGCCTCCTGTGATCCTGACTTGCCTATCCAGTTCTCTGTTTGATGTCTCCATGTGAATGTCTCACAGTCACATCAGTCGCAAAGTTTCCAAAACCTGTAAATAGGGTAGCTTTTCAATAAGACTTTACATGTGTATATAAAATATCTTTTATTTTGCAAAGTTATGTCATTGCTAACTACCTTTGTCTGGTATCTTCAGAGAAACAGAACAAATAGACTAATAGAACACACACGCACACACACATTCTATCTTGGCAAGTCTGAAATTTGTAGGACACTAATTTGCTAAGAAGAATTGGTGTTGCAGTCTTGAGTCTGAGAGGAGTCTGGAAGCAGCGATTCTTTTTCCTCAAGGACTTCACTCTTTCTTTCTCTTAAATTATTCCACTGATTGGACAAGGCTTACCCACGTTATAGATCAGGGTGGCAAACTTATGGCATGCGTGCTGCCTTGGGCTGTTTGTATCAGCAAAAGCTCTAAAAGGTTCAGCATCACTGTTACAGGAGATAATCTGCTTTATTCCATGATTATCAGTTTGAATGTTAATTTTATCTAAAAAAAAGTCTGAGCATAGCTACATTTGAACAAATTACTGGGTTCTGTACCTCAGCCAGATGACACATAAGGTTAATCACCACACAAAGCTTATGTGTGACTCCTCACCACCAAACCTATGTCTTCCACAGCTTTCTCCATCTCAACATATGATCTGATAATTCATCATTTGTTCTGTTGCACAAACCAGATAATTGGAATTGGTAATGTCTTCTCCATCTCATTTCAAATTCTTCATCAAGGCCCGTGTATTTCTCTTTCTAAATGTGGCTCCAATCTATCCCCTTTCCCCATCCCCTGCTACTGCCCTTATCTAAACCACTATTTCCACTACCATCCCACCTTCTCAAACAAAGCAATGAAAATTGATTTCTTGTCATAAAATACAGGTGAGGAGGAGGGGAAGGGGAAATAAGTAGAATAAAGGTATGCCATGTACAGGAACCTAATAATCTCCATGAATGTATAATGTTATACACCATTGACTTCAAGTAATCTATTATCCTTTGCGCATAACACAGTCATGAACTGTGACAAGTGGCATCCAACACGGGGCCCAAGTGAGGCACAGCTGGCGACTCAATGCAGAGGACCGACCTTGCAAAGCCTGGAAAAGGAACAAGGATGCGTCTGACTCTTCATCCTGGAAGGGAGCAAAGGCAGTCCCAGGAAGAGTCTGGCACATCTTGGTGAGGTCTCAGGTTGGGTTTATCAGCCCAAGCTCCTTTAACTGATTGCTAAGTGAAGGGGAGCAGGTTTTATTTTTCTTCTTTCTTTTACTTTCATTCGTATGGCACGGACAAAACTTTATCTAAAAAGGAAGGGCAATTTAAGCAACATTTCCATGTCCCTTACAGACATCTGGATGTAAAGTTTCTGAAACTCAATTTATTAAATTATTTATAGTTATTCAACAACAATGTTCATGGTTTCCTCTGGAGGACATCTCCCATCCTTTGCACCATGCCATGGTTGTGAACTGGGACATGTACTAATAAAATTAAAAAATATGTATATATGTATTAGACAGTGCATGTTCTGGTCCCTGTCTACCCTTCTAAACTCATCTCTTCCCTTCTTCCAGCATTCACTCACTTTTCTTCAACACCACTGACTGTTTTTACTTCCTGGAACTGCCTCACTTGTTTCTGCTCCAAGACCTTTGCGTAAAGTGCTCCCTCTGTTCTCTTGCTCGCTAGAATTTGAGTTCTCTTGCTCCTGGGTCCTTATGTCCCTTAGACTTCAGTGTGAGTCTTCCACTCAGAGCATCTTCCTGAGTACCTGGAGTTATCCATTCTATAGCATTTTGCTCTTTTTCCCATGCGAGTGATCACAAGAAATCGAGTGTGCACGTATTGATGCGCTATAGCCCAGTGATGGAAGCCTAAGAGTCTTTTATACCTCCTACCATTGAAGTTCTTATTAGTTTATTTCTGAAATGAGTTGGTACAATAAGCTCATAATGCTAATATGGATAATCTTGCTGAGGGGAAATTGTTTTGGTCTGTGTTCAAATTTTCACTTGTGTGACAGCAGGTCAATCATTTTCTGTTTTGAATTTAAATTTCATCTTTAGCGTGCTGCTGAAAAAAAATCCTGGTGGTGTTTTTTTTTTTTTCTAAAGGCCCAAACACATAGCAACTCATTTAGCACGTATTTATGTGCTCAATTCATATGAATATCATTCTTTGGCTCACTTGACAAATATTTTTTGACAAACTATTACGTGCTAATCAGAAAATTTCATTAATTGACTTGATGATTGGTGATACAGAAATCTGATCAAGAAATGTTATGTTTACCCATTCTTCCTTTTGTTAGCTCCAAACTATCCCTTTCAGGAGAAGTCTAAGGAAATGAACTGGAACTCAGGGGCATCAGTGGAAGTCTGTCCCGGCAGACTGCCATCAGCCGCTTGGAGCCCTCTCTTTCTGCCAAGCCACCAGTGGGCACTGCCCTAGCGACTAGCGAGTGAGGGGCCTCAAAATTATTTTGTGGGTAACGCTTTCTGACAGCTGTCAATTCATAAGGATGCCTAGATGGCTGGCGAGCTGTCTGTACAGAACAACTTACACAGGAACAAAGAGCTGTGAATGATATTTCAAGGCACCTAGACATGTCGTTGGAATAGAAGGAGGAATTATGCTGGAAGGCCTTGGCTGGCTTGATATTCTGATAGCAATTTTTCCTTAATGTTCATTTCTCGTCAGTATGCTGGCTAGCTATAATTCTAACCTACTATTTGACTAAATCATATGATTATATCTTCTTCAGTTACATATATAACTTGGCCAGAAGTAAAAGAATATTTACATAAGTTACTAAGATTGTTTTATGATTCTACTATACAGAAAATTTACAAAATCCAACTAGGTATATACATGACTGGCAAGTATAGAGTTGACTTATTGAGAATACAAACTAAATAAATAATATATATATATTTAAGGAAAGAAGAACTACAACGTCTGTCCTCTGAAAACTTGCAACATAATGTTGGATAAGAAAAGTCCTATAAACATACATGTAGCCAATGCTAATTTTTTAAAGGGTAATGAGTATTGCTGAAATGATAGGAAAAAGGCAGTGTAAATCTGGGAAGTCTTCATGGAAAATGCAAGTTTTGAACAAGGTTTTGAATGTTTTGAAAGGAGAAGTCTTATTAGAAGGATTGTTTCTTGACCAACACAGGCAAAGAAAATATCCTAGCCAATCTATTTTTATTTTGTATCTTTCCTATGCCCCTAGGTCACATCACAACTTCAAAGACTTCTTATATGTTGACATCCCCAAACCTGCATGTACAGCCCAGCATATTCAGTTGCCTGTTGACTTAAATTTTCTGGAAGATTCAAAAACCCAACATGTTTAACACAATAATCTTCAACATACTTTTTTTTTTTTATTCTTTCCCAGTCTGTCTCTCTCAAGTAAAGGGCATTACCATCCAGTCATATGCTCAAGGAAGAAATTCATGACTGCTCCTTAATATCCCAATGTCTTCAACCCTACTTGCAATTAGTACATAGGTAAGGCTACCAATTTTACCACAGAAATACTTCTGTTAACTGTCTACCTTCAAAGCTCACAGCCAATGTTTGTAATCTCTCTTGTCTTTTCCAATTAATTTTTCACCTTTTACCTGATTATGCTACTCCTCTGCTGACATCTTTTCAGTATTTTGCCATTGTTAATAGATATACAAACTACTCATATGGCTTGCAAGATTGCTCCACTAGGTAGCCTCACCTGCCTCTTCATTCCATCTGGTGCAATGTCATCTCCCACTTTCTTTGCCTAAGCTATACTGGGTTCCTCCCACTTGCACAAATGGGCCACCATCTTTCTCACCTTTGACCTTTTGCAAATGTTCTTTCTTTTGCTTGTGGGAACTCTTAGTATTCATTCATTTGGAAATGGATAGATACTTCAGACTACAGTGGGGGTAATGAAAGAGAAGTACAGGGTACAAGAAGGGAATCTTATTAGAAAAGAGCAGTTGGAAGAAGGAAGTTGGAAGAAGATGCTGAGGAAGTGCTGGCCAGTGTGAGGTACTGTTGTGGTTTATATCTAGATGTCCCAACCCAAAGTCTCATATGCTCATAGGTGGGGCTTTTGGAAGGTGATTGGATCATGGCATGATACCCACCAGTGGATTAGTCTACTGATGATTTTATAGCTGACTGCTGTTAGAAGGTGGGATCTGGTTGGAAGAGGTGGGTCCTTGGTGTGGCCTGGAAGGGTTTATCTTTCTCTGTTCCTCTCATTATTCTGTCCATGCTTCCCCATGACTGTGCCAAGAGCAGCTGTCCTCAGCTCGCCTCTGCCATGGGCCTCTGCCATGCCATCCTGCCTTGGAGCCAACTATGGACTGAAACATGAACCAAAATAAACCTTTCCTCTTTTAAGTTGTGGATCTTGGATATTGTGTTTCAGCAATGAGGAAAGTGACTAAGACAAGTGTAGAACATTCCAGCAGAATATTGATAGGAGGCAGAAAGACAATGTCGAGTTAGTGGATTTGAAAAGAAAAAAAAAAAAGGAAAGTCCTTGTAAGACTGTGTGACAAGAGCTAGGGCTGGATAAGTAACTGGAAACTAGATAGTGAAAAGTCTCCTGATCATGTTGAATATTTTACATATGAGGGGATAGCATTGTTTTTATATGGTGGGTAGATGGGGCCAGGAGAATTCAGAAATAGAGATGTTCCTTTATATGCTTCCCTTATTAATGCTGGTAGGTTTGGTTTGGCTGTGGGAACAAAGAGGAGAAGATGTGAACACATGGGCTCCAAATTAGGAAGGGATGATTGGTAGAACTTGTACTGGGCCTTGGGGACAGGTGAGGGAGGAGGGACCTGGGAGGCCTCTATAGTCATTTAGTTGGGTGTCTTGATTGGCAGTGGTGGCACTGACCATATACAGTTGAAATGGGGCAAGAATTTAAGAGAGAGGACACTGGTTTGTTATAATTAGGTTTAGATCTTGGCACAGCACCGAGCAAAGTTATTTTGTAGACAGCACAAAATATGTCATTAGAAAGAAGATGAGGGACCAAGACCTGAGATATTGATTTGGGAGCCACATATGAGAGGGAAGAGTAGTTTATTGTTTTTTTTAGTAATCAGGGCAGTGTGACAATATGAAATTTATTAGACTAGGTCACTAGGTTCCTGGATTTCTATTAACATTGGTGAGTTACATCATCATGGGGCAAAAAAAGTACGGACAGTAGCTTGCAAGGAAAAAGGCAAAGCTGGAAGAAGCTGATACAAGTGTAGAGTCTACATCAAGGTCAGCTTTAGAAACAACTAATCCATCAGTCTTCTAAAGAGAAAATCAGGTTGGGCTGGGGATTTAGCTCAGTGGTTAGAGTGCTTGCCTTTTAAGCACAAGGCTCTGAGTTCCATCCCCAGCATCCCCCCCTAAAAAAAAAGGGGAAAAAAAACCAAAAAAGAGAAAATTAGGTTCACACAGATATTTAAGAAAGCCTTGAAGGAAGAATGGCACCATCAGACTAGCACAACACATTGGTTAAAGCATAGGCAAATGAAAAGAATGGGCTGCTGATTTTTTTTGTGTCCTGACAACGTGTTGATTTTATATGCGCACGGGTGGGCGCATGTATGCATGTGTGCGTGTGTGTGGTTTGTGTATGTGTGTGTAGTGTCGGGAACAAATACCTCTTCCTTCTATTCCTTTTTGAGTAAGAATCTTGCCATATTAACATTGGTGAGCATAATGATTTTGGGTAAGTCACTTAATCTTTTCGTTAAATACTAAAAGCTCCCTCAACTTCAAATTAGGGAAAAGAATGGTATTCTTTAAGTGGCTGTGCGCCTTCAATGAGCCAGTGCATAAGAAAGTGACTCACAGTGGCTGCCATACTTCATCCCTCAAGTTCCAGCAAGCCATTCGGGAACTGAGGATTGTTGCCTCCATTCTGGTCCTCCTGCTGTTGGATCCCTCTCACCACTTTACAAGGCCTCCTCATGTAGGAGGAAATCAGGTGCCATCTGCTTCACAACCTCATAGATCTGATTCCATGAAAGAGCTTATTGCCACAATTTCTGAATTCATGATGATTTCATGGTGCAGCAACGAGCATCAGTGTGCTTGATGACTCTCATCTCTAGGTTACACAGAGTAAGATGGCACCTGTAAACTCATTGTAATTTGTAGAGCTGTACATACCTTTGAAAAATGCTTTGTAATTCTCATGGCTGGCTCTCAAAGTAGTTTTTAAATGACTCTGAAATGAACAAGGACAAGCCAGCCTTGTAAGGCTTTTAAGAGGCACCTGACAGACATGGATATCATGCCTCTCTCTGTTTGATGGTCACTGGGACACAGGAAGGGGCCTAACTGCACTGGTCACAAGTATACTTCACAAGTACTCATACTTGAATTTTTTCATGCCCTTCTGTAGTCTGTGGAAATATGTTAGTTTTGGAATTTTGCTTTCCTTGATATAAGTAAAAAAATAAGCACAGAAGGGATCCTAGACCTTTAAAAAAGGGCTGGCATGGATTCCAAAAGCAGTTAGAAGCATAATAACAATACAAACAGAGATAAGGTCATAAGGATTGTTAGGAATGGATGCTCATTTATTTCTGAACACAGTCCAAAGATGCCAACTAATAATCCCCCAGTGGCCTTGCCAGAACATGTTTATTCTTATTCTTGGAACATGTAGAATTTCTATATCAGCCTGTGGCAAAATATACAGTACTTTATTTTTTTGAACTTGAGATTAGGGCAAAACGATGTGCAAATGACAAAACTTATGTCCTTGGATGGCCATAATACATGGAACAATTAAGTAGGAGCTGCTGGAGAATATGTGTGTATATATATAGAGGGAGGGAGAGAGAGAGAGAGAGAGAGAGAGAGAGAGAGAGAGAAATGGAGTATTTGGGGACTCACATTGTGTCAGGGCCAGGAGCTAGGTACTTGACTGAGGAAGGTATGGGTGGTGGAGGGAGTTGGGGTAAACCTCATTTACATACAAATAATTAGCCTTTCATTGGTCAAAGGCAAAGCACTTGTCCTTCAGAGAAGCCTCAGGCTGAAGATTTAGGCTCCGCGTGTTTTCTCTTTGCGGTAGTCCCCATCAGCATTTCACTGAGTGGTATTCTGTAAATGTGTTGGAAAAATTATGGGAATT
This sequence comes from Hystrix cristata, assembly GCA_004026905.1. NCBI lineage: Eukaryota > Metazoa > Chordata > Mammalia > Rodentia > Hystricidae > Hystrix > Hystrix cristata. Next base: position 79,878 of record PVJO010004753.1, read on the forward strand.
AACAATAATTAATTGTCACTTTAAAAACAAACATCTTTCTTAGAATATTGCATTAATTCTCAGCAATAATATGCAATAGTCTGACCTGAAAAATATGAATTTATTACTTTGTTTCTTAGTCACAAAGCAATAACTTTGGACTCACTAGTGACAGCAATAGCCATACAACAAAATCATCAAAAACACTGTAGGATCACCCAAAGAAAAAGTTCTTTATTATTGGTTTATGGATTTAGTCAATTAAAAGTAATTATTTTCCTAAAGATTCTTTTGACCAGCTCTATTTTTTTATTGTCTTCTTTTGAAATCTGTTTTCTTGTTGCTAGCTAAGTAACATTATTTAAAACATGTGCTATTAGCATGGTTTGCTCTGAGGGTGTTGACCTAATTTTTAAAAATTTAAATTTAGTTTTAATATCTCAGTGGCATTATGCTCTGTTAAAATTGCATTTCTGGAAAAACTCACTCATCTGTAACAGTTTAAACATGAACCCTTTACCCATATACTATATTAGCTGAGTAAAAAATGAATTTCCTTTTTACTGTTTTCCTTTCCAATACATCTTGTGAAATCATAAGAGAATTCGGCAATTTATATAGAGAAATTTGGCTGCCATTTGCTTGGACTGTGACATATGACTGTAATTTGTAACTTTCCATACAACACTTGGTTATTTGTTATCCAAATATCTGGATTTCAAAAGTAAGAATTAATGTACAAATAATGAAAAATAAGGTATTCTGTAATTCTCAGGGGCATGGTATGCTACTGTTCTTAGAAATATGGATTAGAAAATGCATTTAAGTACAAAATTTATATGCGGCTTATATTAGTGATTTACATGACTGTGTGTGACTTGCATCTTCATTTTGTTTTTGCATCTCTTATTTGTATGTTATTCATTTTGTTTTGTGTTTGAGATTGTGCATGTCTTTGGCTGCTTCCAGTTTCTTTGAAATTTTACAAAAGCACAACTTTGTTCTCTGGGTGCATTTTGCAGAAAAGCATATTAAATGCATATAGCCCTTGCAGAGTAAGGCATTTATTCCCTTAACCAGTATTTATCAGACAACTGCTATGTGCCAGTTACTGTGCTGCATTCTACGGATACAGACTGAAACAAGGCAGATGTGGTTCTTGTCACAGACAGCAGGGAACACAGAATTTAGTTGGGAACATGGAGGAATGGGTAATTCCACACACCATATAGGACGGGAAGGATACAGGAGAATCTGTGGATCAGGCCAGACTTTCTGGAGGAAACTACCCTAACTTGAGAGTTGAAAGATGTATAGGCAAAGGACAAAGGGGCTTAGGCTTTGGCTGGTGTAGAGAAGGAAATGAACCGGGAGATGGTGTTCTGCCCAACAAATAACTTTGATATACAAAAGACTAGAGGTGACAAAGAGAAGTGTCTCTCAGAAATTAAAAATAATTCACTCTGGCAGTAATTGTGGAGCACTAGAGGCAGAGTTAAGAGGTACTTGGGGAGTAATAGTCAGCAGGAATAACAATTGTTAGTTGGATATGGGCCTGAGTACGATAAGAGGGAGGGTGACAACCAAATTTATTATTTGAGCCACTGTATAGGAGAAGTCAGTTAAATAAGGAGACATCAGGTTAAATTAGTTTGCAGATGATGAATTTTAGTGACATGGAAGAAACAGAAAATGACTATGGACTAGTTAGCTAGAGATGGGTGCTAGAGAGATGGGATTCAGGAGAGAAAGCTGGGTGAGGCTCATGGTGCTGAGGTTTCTTATTATATAGAATGTAGATGATGTTGAAGTGATGGTTATGGAGAGATGAAGAGATTTCAGGTTTTGTATAATTCACTGGAATTTGAACCTAGATAATACTGTGTAAAAAGAGTTGGTTGACATGCTTAAGGCACAACCGAAGTCCACGCATATTGAGGAATTGTTTTATTGAGTTAGATTAAATCGTCTTCAAAGAATATGAAAGAACCACAGAGGTCCTCTGATGTTGCCTGCTTAAAAGCCCACATGAACAGTAATGTTACAGCTGTATAGTTCTAGCTTTGGTTTATGCTTCAGAGAGAAACCACTAGCAAAAGTGGAGACACTGTCTTGATTTGACTTGGAGTCTAGAGATTCTATTGGACAGACCCATCATAGTGCCTGACATGCCATTGGCTTCCATCTAAGGGAGGTGCCTTCCCCACAAGTGGGCTGTGGCAGCCGCTGTGGGTGGCTGTGAGTCCCCTTCTTCCAGGGGACTGGACCAGGGTGGTCCTATCCCGAAACAATTTCTAGGCTGGCCAGTGTCCTATGTGATGGTTTGGCATGAAAAACTGCCCAAACAGGCAAAATGGTGATTAGTTGGGTCAGATGTTCTTGCTCAGGAATTTGAACTAGGGCATTTGGGGAGGGAGTCAATTAGTTGGTTTTGGGAGGGAATATAAGCTGAAAAGAACCACAAGAAGAGGCCTTGTGGCAGCAAGAAAGATGAATAAACTGTTGGAATAAGTAAATAGAATTTATGAGTAAGCAGAACTGAAACAAATGGCAGAGAGTAGAGGATAAGGTGGCGAATTGCTACTAGTTCAGATAGGAGCTTATAGTCAGATAGGAGCTGAGTCACCGTAAAGGTTAAAGATCCACAGAATGATGCTTATAAAGGGCCAGTAGAGTTATTGGTCACTGGAATCATGTTGAAAATTTTCTATTTCCAAGTATACTAGTCTTTGAGGGGGATAAATTGTCCTACAACACTCCCATTTCTCTTGTGGCCTTGAAAAACCTTATAGTCAGCTGTCATTAATGAAGATAACTAGAGTGAGTCTTTATTTGTTGAGAACAAATTGTTTTACTAAAAAAACCCTTCTATCTCCAAATTTCTCTCGGGCTTGCTTGACTTTCTGCAAGATAAAATATACCATTAGAAATTCATTCCTTTGTGCTAAGATGTTGGGGGCTTAAGATTCTTCAATAAAATGTACATATCTGTGAGTGGTATGATAGAAAGCTATTTTCAAATACAAAGAGGCGTTATTGAAATTCTGTTATGTATTGAACATTGTGTGTGCGCGTGCATGTGTGTACATTAAGATGGGGTGGTGATGAAAGGGATAAAGGTAGAGAACTTTGAGGAACATGAAATATGCATAAAGCAAAGTTTCTAGAGGTCTGTGTTTCAGTTGAGCTATATTTAGGATTAGGAAAGACTTCAAAGATTAGATAGATTAGGGATTGTAAATTCAGAAGTCTACAGGGGTCCAGCAGGTATTGAACGCGGTAGGCTGGAAGGTGTGATGAACTGCAGAAAGTGTGGGCTGCTAAACGAGCTATCTACGTGATGGGAAGGCCTGCCAGTGCTTACACATCTAATTTATTCAAAAGATGCCATAAGTGTTAAATATCGGTGTGTAATTCAAATTGAAACAAAGTAAAACAGAACAAAAATTTTTGAGTAGACGAATAAAAACCCTTCAAGTTGCATTTGGACCACGACTCAGCAGTTTATAGTTTCTGTTCTAGATAAATGGATTTCAAAATGTTTAAAGATTTGGAATCATCCTGCAAAAGGGAATTTGTTCCCAAATCAGACCCATAAAAAGACTGAAGTAGAAATATTCTGGGCTGGGGATTTAGCTCAGTGATTAGAGTGCTTACCTTGTAAGCACAAGGGCCTGAGTTCGATCCCCGGCACCACAAAAAAAAAAAAAAAAAAGAAAGAAATATTCTGATTGAAATTGGGGTAAGGCAACCATGCTCATCATTTATTTTTGCTCCAAAGCGGCCTGAAGCTCGGTCACATCTTGAAAAGGACTGAAGGAGTTTTACCGATGAGGGCAGGAAGGTTGCAAGAGCCACGCGAGCCACTGGTTCAAGGCAGAGATGTTTCGAGGGTAATGCAGATAATGCCTGTTTATGTACCATGGTGTGTGGAGGTGCTGCTTAGCCGGAGGGTAACTGTGCCAGACCTACTGCCAAGTTCCCTGGATTTGAACGCATTTCTTAAGAGCAAATGTAAGACAGTGCTGTTCAATCTCTCTGTCTAAATTTCCATATCTACAAGATGAGAATGATAAGTAATACTTTTTTATCTCATCAGGAATTTGAGAAGGTAAAATGAAATAACATATGTACAGCATTCCTTGGTACACAGTTAAGTGTTCAATGAATAGTAGTTATATCCTTACCAGTCATTAATATCACAGCAAGATTTATTTCACAGGGCAACTAGCTATCACCTTTCACATAATCTTTGAGGAAGAAACAAAACTTTGTATAGGGGTATATTGTATGTGGAGTAGAGTAATTATAGGAAGATCAGGATTGGTGAGTGGGACCTTGAAGATTTTTCTCTGTAGTTCTATGCTTCACAGCTCCTTAGAATTGAAGATTTCCCAGGTGACTGGCAGGCTTCCGACCTTCATTCATGCAGGTAGCCCATCACTGTGATCTAGAGAGCTGCAGGGTACCCAGATTCGATTTTGGTGAGCAGAAACATTTCAGAATTCATTCTTCATAATAGGAATAGTGTGCGGATGTAACATGGTTTGTGACTTCATCACCTCCTGCACCCACAATGGCAGCCATTATACACCTAATCAAGCACCTTGGGACAGGTGTAGTAGTTGTGTGAGGGCGTACTTTGGAAGTCTTGCTCATTAGAAGCTGTTTTCTTTGATTGTCTTCTTAGACTGACACTGTAAGTGAGCATTCAGTAAGTCATTCCTCAGCAACTACTATGTGCCCAAATCTAAGATGCTGTAACTCTTTCCCCGCCAAGATGACTACTAGACTTTTGTTGGTTTCAGTGGTGACTCCAGGGTCCAGGTAACCCACTGCCACCCCCACACCAACCTCCCCCCAACCCCCGTGCAGTGACTGTCCCATTATAAGGCAGGCACTTTAGGGCTGTCTAGTCAAAAGGGAGATTGGAGCCTCTTGGCAGAAGGAAAGTTAACAAACAACCATAAAAGGATTTTCTAAATATGTCTACAATCCAATATAACCCCGGGTAATTTGATTTGTAGGAAATGGAGAGTAGAACATTACACACAGAGTGCTTATCTATAATTCATAATAATTACTGTAATGGGGAATCTATTGTATAGATGTAGGAATACAAATTATACCCCCATGTTAAAGAATGTGCTTTGGGCTGAAATAGCCCCTCATACCCTCCTGATCTACCTACTCTCTGTCACATATCAATTAGGTGCCCAGTGAATGAAAGGCTTTTTCAGACCAACTGAAAAGTGAGGTGTTCCTTCTGCTTAAGAGAGAGAAAGGAGAGAGAGAGAGACAGACAGATAGAGAGAGAGAAAGAGAAATAGAGAGAGAGAGAGAGAACACATTGATCCGTTTTGCAGGTAAAACTCAGGCACTTTCTTAGCCTGGTGGTTTTCTAGAAGATTAGACTTTGAGCTTTCACAATGTAATATTGAGAATGTATCAGTCTATTTATTTGTGAGTTTTGTAATCTATTGTTATGACAGGTACATTCTTCCTTCAATGGGAATGAGAATGCCTCTATAGTTGCTCGTGCCACAGAAGGTTCAAATTCGATTAGGCTAAGGCTGGGTTGCGATTAGAAGATGTGCCTCACTGCAAAGGGGTTACCAAACAGAGGGGAAGAGCCATAAAAAATGGAGATAGATAGCTCTTGACCTTTGTAAGTTTATACACATATATATGATTAGGAATAAGTGTGGAGGGTAGTAGAAAATAACTGGACTTTTTATTAATTTATTTAAGCATTATTTTCATAACTGGCATCTCTCTCCCATTTGTTTCTTCCGACCGTCACATTTTGCCTCGAGAGAGTTCTTTGCAGCTATACCTGATCATTGTCTCTTTTAGTTGTTCTGGTAACAGTTTGTCACTGTCCAACATCATTTTCTTTTGGTCTGTCTGGGATACATTCAGAATCTCACCACGACTTTATTTTTAGTGGCAAAGCGTGTCTACTCTTCAACTGTTGGGAATTCTGGTCCTGGCTACGAATCTTGTTTGCTTTAAATTGCAATGCTTTCGGCCCCATGTGTTTTAGTTTTTGGAAGCAGCTGTATTGGTAAAGCTTCTGGCTGAATTACCGGACAAAGCCTGCATTATAAAAATTCTCAACTTGTTTGCTCTTCACTTCAAAAAGACTGTGGGCTGCCAGCTTGTCATACTCAAGTTACCCACATGCCTGCTTAAGTTTTCACCAGCAGGCATGAGTCTCTTTCTCTTCAGGTTTTTTTTTTTTTTTTAATTAGTTGGCCTATAGCTATTTGATTTGATACTGATCTGTCAAAGACAAACCATAAAGGAGCTGCCGCAAGACACTGGCAACCTGTGGTCCTTCGGTTAGCAAAGAGAGGTTTTGAATGGAGGATTCTACTTTTCCTCCTGGTCAGCATCTCCAGAATACAGCTGGGACTGAGGCAGAAGACTTCTGTTGACTCAGTCCTTGAGCCCTGAACGCGTGAAGGGTGAGGGCGTATGTGTATGTGTTGGCTGCAGGGACTCTCTGGTCAGAAAGCAGGCGGTGGTAGGAAACACAGACATACTGCAGTTTACAAACAGAGTCATAGATACCTGAACATCAAGAGGAAGAGGAAGTTTCACTTGGTTGGTGGTCCACGAAAACACTAGCATTCCCTCAATACTACGCAATTGTTCAATTGCTACAATTGCCATCATACCACTGCTTTCCCTCGCCCCCAATTCAATCCTCTGCTTGTGCTCAAAATGCTTGTTGGTGCTCAAAATCCTTGTTGGGATTTTTCACTACCCTTTCTGGTTTTCATTATTATCACACCCCTACTATCTTTCATTGTAGGATTTGTTCTGTGTCTTGAAGGACTCTTGGGTAGCTGAAGCGATTAGAGGATGGAGGTTGAATTGATCCTCTGTTGGTTATTGGTATTTATGCTGCATATCATGGATTCCATCCTCCAGTGTTCAAGAGAAATGTTGGTGACAAGGGAATTAGCTTCCTTTATATTTTTTCCACAGATCCTGGTTTTGACAAGAGCCATCAGGGCAGACTCGAATAACAGGACTCCAGACTGAGTTTTCTGAAACTTTTCAACATCAAAATCTTAATCTAAGTAGTAATGAATCTTGTGCTTGAATTAAATCAGAAAAGTGCAACACACTGCCTGAGCACTGACAGACCTAGAGGTATAAACTCTCAGTCTTTGGCCCTGATTTAATCCACAGATGGGGATTTGTTTGTCTTGAAAATATATAGCCTGCCACAAGCTTATTTCTTCCTCCAATTGACTTAATTTTGTCGTCACTTAAAAATTGGAAGACTCCACATGACAATCTTGATTCCCAGCTCCTCGGGAAACTGTAAGGTCTAGCAGTCCTGAACTCATATTCTTGCCTGAAAAATCCTTGCCTGGAGCTTAGTAACTGCTGGCCCCTTTGGACAGGGCAAGCTCATCGCAAGCTCCATGCTACTGAGACCAGTGCCATTTGCCACTCATCATATTTATAGTTTTGCTTTCTTAAAGATAGCAGTAGGAACCTTTAACATTATACTCATGTCCTTGTACTTTCCCCTTTCATTGTGGTGACCTGCTTAGAGTCTTGCATTTTCATCGCCTGCTTTCATCTCTGTGTGAGACATAGGAACGGCTGAGAGAAAAGTTTGTCTTCTTATCAAGGAACTCTGGTATACAGCCTGTTGGATTTATTTGTGTGTGTGTGTGTGTGCTTATGTGTGTGTGTAAAATTCTGGTGTCTGAATACTTGTGGTGTCAGGAATAACGTCTAAGGTAAATGTAAAAGAGAGAGACTTTGGGATTGGGGATTTAGCTCAAGTGGTAGAGTTCTTGCCTAGTAAGCACAAGGCCCTGAGTTCAATCCCCAGCACCCCCCAAAAGAAAAAAAAACAGAGAGACTTTGTTATCTCTGTCAGATATAAGTGATTCAAGATGGCAGTAATGCTCTAGGGGTTGAGGGAAGGGTCTGAGTGGTCACAGGACTATGGAAAGCCTAAGTATAATGAACTGTGAATTCTTTGAAGGATGTTGGAGATTACAAAACAGAATGCAGGCTTGAACCCTACCTCCTCTTGAGACTACATCAAATAAGAAAATGAAAGAAGCATTTTGTATTATCTTGGGACTCAATGAAATACAGACTTCCTACCTGAATTCTATGTGTGTATGTGGAGAGAGGACTATGGATGGAAGGGTCTGTTAAGAATTCATTCATTTTACTACGTGCCCCTTGGATCTGAGGCATTCTGTAGCCAACTAGTCTCTCTGTGGGAAGAGACACATCAAGGGGAAACCATGTAAGATATCCTCTGGGTGTTTGATAAATACTTCTAGATAAATTTGTAGCACACTGTTTGTTTGTTTTTAACAAGGAAATCAGGGGCAAAAAGTAATCGGTGCCTGGCTTTTTAAAGATTGGCTCCCCAGGAAGATATTGCCATTTGAAATTACTTAACATTTTCCCCCAATATAAATGCTTAAGGCAAGAACTAGATTTTATACCTAGCAAATAGCAATGTAAATGTCAAAGAACATATTCCAAAGCATTACACTTACAGCTCTTAAAATGGCATCTTAGAATGGTATTAATCACTGTCAGTTTTGTGTACAACATTTCATCAATTAAATAGCAAGAGGACCTGTCCTTTCATGGAAAGCAAATAACACATATGGATTTCCTCTTAGCAATTAGCTGAACATTCTGCATTTCCTTCTCGCTTGCAAAAAGGGTTTGGACTGAAACCATCAACATGTTTGTGTTCTTCATTGCAAAAGCAAAGCAGATGTGTAACAGTTTTCAGCAGAATCTAGATTCATATATAAAGTATCTCGTGAAACATCTTGACGTGGAAGCATTTCTGTATCGTTAGATGTTTTAGAGTTGGATAGAGGGTGACACCCCATGAAAGTTATGGGGCGCTTTAAACGTTTTCATGTCTCGAGCTGAAATTTTCAAAACTGTGTCACTATGTGTATGCAGAAGAGAGTTTAAAACTTTCATGCTTAAAGTGAAAAATTTGTTTCCAGCAGGGATCAGTTTCAACCAGGTCTATGGGTTTATAAAATGATGAGGCGATTTTATGCAGCAAAGACTGATGCTAGAAATGCAGTTTACATAAATGGCAGTGGATTAGCACTTAAAGCACTCTCCATGTATGTTTAAACACTCTTCCACGACCCTCGAAAATCTCCTTTTATAAACTCCATCATTTATCTGGGATTAAAAGGGCAATGTTTTGACAATACCGTTGATTTACATGTAACTCATCATTTGTTTATCATTTATCTGAGATGATTAGTGCCTGAACTTCATATGCCTGGAATGTGTGTTACACTTGTTTACATTTTTGGTAAATGATGCCTTTTATAAATGTATTATTTTAAGACTCAGGACAGCTTGGTGACTTTGATGATCCTTTTAGTAATCAGTGCCATCTAAGCCTAAAGGAAGTTGATGATTTATAACTTTTCAGCCCAGTTCAGCCCATCAGGATCCTTAGTATTCTTCTCAGACCCTACTCTCAGCTCTAGCGCAACAAAATGCATGGTTTCCTGAAAATTGTTCCTTAGGACCATGAACTCCTCTAGAGAGTAGGAATACAGCACTCAGCATAGATTGTCCCAAATACTGTACGAAGTTCTGCAGATGTAAGCGAACAAATAGCAATGAGGATACCAAGAGAGCGAGAAATTGTCAGTATCGCTAACATTGTAAGCAACATAAAATCATCATGCTCTAATATTGCTCATGTAGCTAACATATCTTTTATACTCGTTTGTATTTCCAAGGATAGAGTATGCCTGTTGCCAACTGTTCTTTACGATTTTCTTCCCCTTCTGGGACCATCTTAAATTACTTTTGTAGCTTAAAATCAGGAAGACATGCCCAGGGGAAGTGATCGAGGATAATTTATATTTCCAGAATGATTTCAGTGGTTAAGTGATAGGTGAATGATCATGTACTTTATAAACTGAAAGCTGAACAAGGTGGAGAATTTATATGTAACAGAATTCCTTTGAGAGCTGAATGCTGTGAGGAAAGCGTTCTGAGTGGGAGACAAACTCTGCTTTGGGGGCTGCAGATGGTGTGGAGATCCACATGTCAGGCGCCCTAGGCACATAAGCCTTGGCAGAGAACAAGGCGAGAAAAGTGACAGGAAACGGTAGGGTTACAGTAAGAGGCGATGCCATTGAAAGAGAGATCGGGGTTAAAGATATGCCCCCACATAATTCAGGGGATGATTTCAGTGGAACTTTGTATACCACATTACTCATTTAAAGCAATTTGAACTCAAGATCTATGTAATTCTTTGGGTCTCCTCTGGCGACACTGCTGTTTCACTGAATTCAATGCTTTATAGACTGGTTCAGGTGACAGTCAGCTACATTAAGGGTAGAAATGGAGAAACACCTGGGATTCCCGGGCCCAACTATTACCTGTGAACTGACCTCAAAGTACATCTTCAATATTACTATCTATGCTTTGAATTATGTGGAAATCAATACTATAAAGTTTTGGATTGGATAGTTTTCTTCAATTTAAGAAATGAACGTGACATTATACAATTTTATAAAATATGGAAGTATAATGGTGTTCCTTCTAAACTGTATATATAGTTCCTTAAAATGTATCTGTAGTAGGAAAGCAAAGACGTAGAGGTCCGGAGAAATTGAGGGGGGACTCATATAGTTAGTACTGAATCAAAAAACAGGAAAAATCGATCAGTGTCAATATTCACACACCATGATCAGGCAAAACAATGTCTACTGTATATCGTTAGATGATGGATTAGACAAAAGTATCCAGAGAAGAGAGTTAACTACATATACTCAATTTCTCATCTGCTAAGAAATCAAGTTTCTTGACGAGCTCACCATTCATAGTAAGAAGGCTGTGAGATACCAATAAGAAAACAATAAAGTAGGGTGGAGAATACGATAACTAGAATTTAAGGTTGTGGGCATACAGCAGTGAGCTGCTGAGGGAGAAGCTGAAGGCCAGAAAGGGGAAGATGAGGAAAGAATTCGCTTGTATTATGTATGAGCCAGATTACGCCTTGTGTCTTTAATCCTTGGCTAGACTGTACTTCGCTAAGGGTTGCTTCTAAAGGCAAAGCTTTCAGAGGAGATAAAGTTAAAGTAGTCCCTTTGATGGGTATAATTTCTTAACTGGGAAGATGGCAGCTGCATCTGCATTTCTAGAGAACAGTTCTCTGTTTGGAGTGGACCTAGTAGCATCAGTCTGTGTTCTGTAGTATTATGTTGGTTGGTTTGAGATTAATGGCTGAGAGTCAACACAGGAAGTCTTAAAAATTCCCTTGTGAACAAACAGGCTGAAAACTGGTTTTTAACAGAGTCAGTAGTCACCCATTTACTGAGGAAACTGGAGTTGTTTTTGGAAAAGGAGAAAGGGTCACTGACAGCCATGCTTGGGCTAACTCAATGCTTTTGCCTTAGTTCACTAGACGAGAACAAATCTCTGAGGATTTGGCTGCAACTGTGGGACTGGAATTAAGCCGGCTTCAAGCCACAGGTAGGAGCCAGCTCTCCTAGAAACTTGAGAAATTAGTAGGAGGTACTATGCCAGGGACTAGAGTAAAGGGCTATAAAAGCAGTTAGAAATGCTCCATTTTAGGAACAAAGGTAAATAACCCCAGAGCAGAGAAATGCCACCAATGAAGTGACCTTCTGCAGACATCCAGCTCAATCATAGAGTCAAGCTCAATATGAAATTTCGTGGAGAATAACTGAGATTCAAGTTTTGAATCGACGACTGTAAATGAAGGAGAGGAAAGAAAATACTTACGCCTCCTGTGTCATAGTAAACTAACTGCAAATATGCTCCGTCCACTAGAGGGCAGTATACTGAAGCGTGGTCAATCAGGACTTGTTGAAGCAGAGACACTATCTATAGGAAATCTTTTGGATTTCCAAACCTCTGAACTCTCATGATTCCTTTTGGAGGAAAAAGAGGCAACTCTGTCAAACCTTCAGGACACAAACAGTCAAAGTTTAGATCTGAGATGATGGCATGATTTGGCACCTGGACGTGATGTGGGGCTGTTTCGGGTGCGTGGACTTTGATACTCCAACAAATAAGGCCTTTAGGTGGCAAATTTAGGGGTTAATTGTGATCCGGTTTGAGACATTGCACCCGTGATTGTTTTAGGGGTGTCTTGGTGGTCTTTAAGCAGAGTTTCTTGGAATCTTTAGCAACCAGTCCCTTGTTATTTTGAAGACATTCAGACACAAGTATATTCAGGAATTTAGGGAGCAACGGGCGGCCCCACTTTGGTTTCAGTTGCTTTAGTCAGGGGCTTGTAGTAGCTCTCAGCCCCACGAGGAAAAGTATGAAGTGAATATATCTTTTCTAATCTTGGAAATCAAAATTGCCAAAGTAGATTTACAAAGCCATAAATCAATAACCACATAGAGAAAAATGAAACGTTCCAGAGATATCTCGAAAAGTTCCGAAGAAATACACTCCAGATTAGAACCCTAAAGTTAAACCACGCTTGCACAACAGGTTATACTGCATTAATTCCTGTTTTTTCTCGAGTGACTACGTATTTTAACTGGTACCACTAGAGACAGAGACTCTGGAGGAAGCTCATATCATATCAGAAATCTGACAAGTTTTCCTGCTGGACTTGCCAAGAGCAGCTTTGTAGGGTAGTAGTGCCTGAGAGGAAGCTTGCTCAGCTCATTAAAGGAAGGAGAAGAAAACTGAATGTGAGGTACTATCCTGTGACTAGGAGTCCCTGGGAGGCACAACAGAAATTATGTTAATCGATGTGGAATATTACCAAGCTACCTCCAGAGAGATACTATCACAATGCATAAGAGCTAACACTTATTTTGTACCTGCAGTGTGTTGGACACTATCCTAAATACTAAGATATTTAAATATTTAACTTATTTAGTTCATGTAATAAGCCTGGAGTGAGGTACTATTATTATTATATTTTGTAGATGAGGAAATTGAGGTGCAGAGCACTTAAAATATCCAAATGGGACTAGGGGACCCAGCATGGCACCAGAGTTTTATAACTATGCTTTCAACTTCACAGATGAGGAAGACAATTTTACTCATCAGAGTTTTAGAGGACAAACTACCAGAGCTGATTATTATAAGAAAATCACTTGTGACTTTGAAGGTGAGGAAAATAGATCAATTAAGATGTCTAGAAAGCATTTTGCCTTGAATGCTGTGCATTCCTATTCCTGATACCCCCATACTTTATTTAAAAAAAACTTTGAATAAAGATTTATGCTGTTCAAGATTTCTAGAATTGAATTCTTATATATTGAATGAAGCTCTATGCAGAAAATAATCCATTAGGATGAGTAGTTATATTCAATTTGTGATAGTAGGTATAATGTTGAAAAAATGTATCCTTGGTTATTCATTTGCTATTTTTCCTTATGTTTTATGTGAGCTCTTTTCTCAGTGTTATGGGAACTCTTGAAAAGTTAAAATTTGAGAATAATGAAGACGGCAGTGTAGTGAGATGTCATTGTGATGGTGTGGTGGTTAGAACCACAGGATATGGTTTTAACCTGTTTCGTGTCACAATTCTGAAAGAATTGCGTGAAGGATGGGGATGCAGCTCAGTGGTACAGTGCTTGCCTAGTATGTGCTGGGCTCTGGGTATGTGTAATCCTCAACACTGCAATCAGGCCGTCGGGCAATAAAAGAGTTTTGTGACCTCAGGAAAAATCACAAGAATTCTTTGAACTTTAGGATATTTTCTATACAATGGGAGCAGTCTTTAATAGGGTTTGTGAGAGCACTAAATGTGATTATGATTGTAAAATACTTGGGAAATGATCCAGAAGAAGAATACACACATCATTATCATTATTTGAACTTCTGTTTTCTGATCGCTAACATTAGCTCTAACACATCAAGTTAGATTGCAAGTGATTTGACGGGATTGTGCTTCATGCTGTGTTAGTCACTACAGCCTGCCCATACTATTGGACACATTGGTCCTCCTTATTTTCTGAAATAAGTTTTTCGCTTACCTTCTGATGTACCTACTTCTACACTGGTCACTTCTTTTGATTGTCTTTCCTGGTTCCTGTTTTTTGTCCCATCCTGTTAACTTTCTTAATTTTTACTTTTAGTGTTACATGTTTTAGTACATAATAATTGCATTCTTTGAGAACATAATGTTAAGTGAAATAAATCAGACATGCAAGCTTAAACATTGCATGGTTTTTCTTATATGAGAAACCCAAAGTATAAATAAATCAGAGTAAAATAAAAGATAGCTAATACAAACAGGGAGGTAGTTCTTTTACAAATTGTGGTGGACCTAATGTGGTCAACTTGAGCCAGAACGCCCAGTCGGACTGAGTTGGTGTGATGCTGGGCGTACGAGATCCACCTGAGGGTTGTTGCTGATGCAACATAAGGCAGAGTAGGAGCCGTAGCTAGTTGGCGGGCTGTTTCCCAGGAGAAGCTCTGCTGCGGCTGGTTCTTCCGGAGTGGGCTCGGCTGTCCTCGTCCAGGAAGGAGCTCGGGGCCTTGCTGTCGTCGAGGATGGCTGCTGTTGCTTTGGAGGAGCTCTGGTTGTCATCTCTGCTGCGAGCACCGTATCCTGGTTCCAGGGAAGATCTCTTCAGCCATCATGTGCAGACATGGACGTACGTGGGACAGTGCTGTGGGCTCCCAGCCCTCAGATGGATCTTTTGGGTCTCCAGTGCCTAGATGGACATTCGGCACCTTCTGCATTTGGCTTTTGGGTGAATATTGTAATCTATAATTGTCTTCTATTAAATCTGCTCTCTTACAACCATTGGTTCTAGAAAGCCTAACTAAGACACAAATGGAAAAGGGATGGTCCTCTTACTATTGAAGCATCTCAGCCTGGATCCATGGAATGTTCCTCTTTATCTGCATTCGCTCTTCTGGGGTATCTCTGTACTATCACATTTAGATTGTCTGTTCCCAAATTTACATCTCCAAATGAGAACTCTACTGTACAGTCTTATGTTCAATTGCTTAGTAACGTCTCCATTTAGATAATTAATAGACAAAATTAAACCAATTATGCTCAAAACAGATCACTTGGCTTTTCTTCTGAAACTTGTTCTAACCACAGAATTACATAGTTGCTAAAAAACAAAAGCCAAAAAATGGAGAGGAAGCAACAGGAATCCTGAAATCATTTTTAATTTTTGTTTTTCTTCATGTACCACATCTACGCCTTCAAGAATTTCTGTTGACTTCATGTTCAAAACATTTCCTAATCGTACCACTTCTCTGCTAACATCCACGTCCAACTACCACATCTTTTGTCTTCATTCTTATAATTACCTTTGAGTTGCTTTTAGTGCTGCCACACTTGCTGCCTTCAATCTATTATCAACACGGTGCTCAGACTGACCCACTTGAAACATAACTGAGAGGCAGGAGTACTTCTTTTCACATCTAGTAATTCCCATCTTATTTATCCCAAAGCCAGTTTTTATAAACATTGCCTACAAAACTGCCCAATCATAGCCCATTTCCCCTGAACTTTTGTAACTTCTCTTCACCGTTCTTTCTCCAGCCACACTGGTTTCCTTGCTTTTCTTTGAGTCTATCAGGCACATTCCTTTTTCAGGCATTTGGATTGGCTTTTGTCTCTGTCCTCAACACATCGCTTCTACATTGATAAAATGCACTATCTTACTTCAAAGTCTTTGACCATCTTACAACTGTAATCGCTGGCTTCCTCCATCAAGTTAAACTGGGCCAAAAATTTTGATTGCATTATTTTTCTGTAAAGCAATGATCACTTATTAATATACTTCATATTTTATTACCTATTTTCTCTATTGTCTGCTTAAACAACTTGAGTATTTAAACTCCATCAGGCAATAATTTTACAGTTATGGCCACTACTAACTTCCTGATACCAGAACAGTGTATGCTTTTGGCAAATGGTAAATAGCTACCCCTGAATGACATAATAGGCCGTCAGTAAACACTTGCTGAATAAATTATTCTTTATGAACTCAGCATAGTATTTTTGGTACTTCAAGGTACTAGTCACTATAAACTTGGCAGGCTTTAGTCGACATGTATAAGTGCATTCTGTAAATGAATTTGTTCCTTTGTAAAACTGATTAAAAATATGGCATGAATATACATATTACATACATAGAACTTGGTCTCTGCCATCTTTAGTTTTTTGAGTAACATTTTCTTTTGAGATGTGTATTTAAGAGAAATCACCTTGGTTCTTATTGCTCACCCTCTACCAAAAAGTAATGGAAAATGACTCAGGTAAGCTAAAAAATAAGGTTATATTTGTTTCTACTCTCTTTAGTGTTCATAATTGTTTTCTTTTTGTTTTCATTTGTAATACCACTGAGATTACACACTTTAAAACTCAATATTCAAATTTTCCTGCTATTCAATAGCTGCCAGCACCATCCACTCTTTCTTTTGTTAAAAAGTGGAGGAGTTTTTATATTACATGCATGAACTGTCCAATGTGCAAAGGCCAGATGTCACTTTGAGTGACGGCCTTTCAGTTTGGAAACACTGCAACTCTGTTCATTCAGTTAAGTGATTGTGTAGCTATGTGTCACTTTAACTTCAGAATACCTTCCCTTAACTTCCGGTGTTTGACTACATTGTGGAATTGACGCTGTAAGGAAAGGTGCTGTAAGACAAAGGCACGGACGCTTTAAACCATCTGTGATGTGGGACACATCTCCTTCTGCACTGTGTGTATCTCTGGCTACTATTGACTTAATTTCTCTTTTAAAAATAAGTAGTTGGGGTTTATAATTTTGTTCATCTATAAAAGAAGAGCAGACCCATAAAGTTTCTAAGAATAGAATTCCCCTAATTGTAAGTCTTGGACCTAGTTCTTCAACATGGAAATAATAAAGCTATGGCTGTTCTAACATGACTGTATCTGTCATCTTGCTCAGAGTAAAGATAACATTGTGTGGCTGATTTGGCTGCAGTCCATATCATTTTAGTTTACTGAGCATCTAGGCAATAGCAATGTGAGCTTGGAAATGAAGGGGTCTGGCTAATTGGCCACAGGTGGTGAAGGTGATTGGCCACTGATGCTTTTCTTAGCAGTTTTTAGCAGCTCTGTTTTGTCTCAAGTAGCCTGTGATGTTAAGTGAAAACATCTACATTGCCACAGACCCAGATAGTAGTATAGTTACTTTGCTTAGTTCAAAAATTTGTTAAAAATTGGGAAGAATTTCCATTCTTCAGGATCAGATTCTGAAATAAGTAAGAAGCCATCTTTCTTTGTGGCATAACTGGGTGGAACTCCACGCAATTCATCTTTCTGCCAAACACCACAGGCATCCTGTCGTCAGGGCTGTGACACTTAAACTGTGTGTGAAACTTCATTCTTTTTCAGCTTTGTTTAGGAGCAAGAATTTGAATCCTGCTTTAGAAAGATGAATATGGCAGAGTCTCCTGTGCAATGACTAAAATTACTTTTCTGCTCTTTTTGGTAATACAGCTAGACTGATTTCCCAGTCTATTTTTTGCTGTTGTTGTTGTTAGGGGGCTATATGATTGAGTTTTGATCAGTGAAATTGTAGTGAAAGTGATATGTGTCACCTCATTGCTAAAGTGATGAAGAAGTGGGCATGTTTTCTGCATTTGTTGGCTAAAGGGAGGCAGTAGGAGGTAAGTGAAATAAATCAGACACACAAGCTTAAACATTGCATGGGGGAAAGATCTGGAATAGCTGAGTAGAGATTGCTTGACTGGAACCATCTGTATCGGAATATAACCTGAGGGTATGTTGTTAGGCCATTGAGATTTTAGAATTTACCTGAAGATAATAGCTGACATTATTACCTCAGATTGGTCTTGTAGCCGTTGGCGAGGGGAGTAGGAAGAGGAAGATTCTGGAATGAATAGGTCCAGCTGGGTTGCTCTTGAGGAGCTAAAGTAGTGACAGCTGAATTTCAAGTTGAGGCAAAAAGAGCAAGAATACTTTTGAAGAAATATTTGTTATGTATGCTGTAAAGGATGAATTAAAAAGAAACATAAAAGGTAGCCTCAGTATTTTGTGCTGAGAAACTCGAAGAACAACCACCTTGGACAGAGATACTTGGAAGGAGGAGCTGAAATGAATGAGGATGATGAAGTGGTGGGGGGGGACTGAGTGCAGGGGATGTTGGTATAATCTTGCTGTAATATGAGGAGTTGGGGATGCTGGATTTGACACTAGGTGAGAGGTCAGGGTTTTTCTTAAGGTTTTAGGGCTATTAACATCTGCGAAATGTCTCTTAGTGGTAGATGGAAAGTATGATGCCTTCGAGGACACGACTGTTAAGATATAAATAAAATTTAGTAAAGAAATGAAAGAATAGGTAAAGAAAAGGAAAGCGGATGGTGGCAGTCTAGAGGAGCGAGATTGCTGAGTCATTTGTTTACTGACAGATGATTCATGTTATAAAGATTGATGGAGAACGAGAAGGGGCCATTTGCTTCCTCTTTTAGGCTCTTGCCTAGAATCATTCCTCCGTATGGCAGCTGTATAGCTATACGGGTCCATATTGCTTGAACAGACCCTCCAAGGGGCAGCCACTGGCCAAGTGCGAGCCCAGAGCAAAGTAAGCTTGGAAGGCCCGAGACCCATTTGGGGCATAGCATGTGTTTCAGTGTTAAGAATTTAAATTTGTTGAGTGACCTATCAAGCATTCCACGAAGTGGGTAGAGTAGGAGATGGTAACACCACTACTCATCACAAAGAATACTAGCTACCTTGTTGTGTCTAAACACGAGGGTCATGGTCTCAGAGTATTGAGGTTAATAAGGTTCTCGGATCTGTGAGGATGGGCCAGAGAGAGGATGATAGTAAAGCAAAGTGAATTGCAAACAAGGGGTAAAAAATGAGCAAAGGCAAACGTGCCCAAGGACATGGAAGATCTGAGAAATGGCTAGAGGTCCTTGTTGCAGGATTTCTGAATGCCGAGACTGGAAAGGTGAGGCCTTTGAGGTTGCTCTGCAGCAGTGTGGCTCCACCACAGATTTAAACAGACATGGTTAGAAATACTCTTCTGTTACCCTTGAGGAAGATGAATGAGAGACAAGAGAGACTGGAAACACGGAGGCCTCTTTGAAGATTATAGCATTTGTCAGGGAAGAGACAGTGAGGGTCTGTAAGTAGAGTGGTTAGCGTGGGGAGGAAAGAACGGATTGGAAAATGTTATACAGCTGAGAAAACTGGCATTCTGTGCTGGAATTGCTATGGACACGACCAAGCTAGTATCTTCTCTCGGCTGGGTTATTACAATGCTATCTAGATTTCCTGCTTTTATCTTGCCTTTCTGTAACCATTCTCTATCCAGCAGCCATGATTTTCCTGCTAAAACTTAAGAACAAGCCTCTCCTCTTCTCAATATCTTTTAATAGTTTCCTGCCCTCATACAGTCAAATTTCTCTCACGATCTATAGGAGACTTCCTAATCTGTCATCTCTCCTCTTTCCTCAACCTCCTCCACATATCTGCCCCTCAAACTTGGTATCTGCCACCTCTCTTCCTCTCTTTAATATCACTGGCTTGCTTGTGTCTTCTGTACTATGCTACTCCTACTTCTGCCTCAGGCCCTTCGTGCTTGCTTTTGTCGTTTTCACTGTGGGAGACTTACTGTGGGCTATTTGCGCAGGAACGCCCAGCTGGACTGAGTTGATGTGATTCTGGGCATAGAGGATCCACCTGAGGATTGTTGCCGACACAATATAAAGGAGAATGGGAGCAGAAGATGGCGGCTGGCTGCTTCTCTGGAGAAACCCTTTTACTGCTGATTCTCCTGAAATGAACTCGGCCGTTCTCATGGCAGGAGAAGCTCAGGGCCTTGCTGTTGTTGGGGATGGCTGCTTCGGGGGAGCTCTGGTCTTCATGGCTGTTGTGAGTGTCATGTCCTGGCTCTAGTGTAGATGTCTTCAGCCTTTTAGTGCAGGGATGGATGTACACGAGACGGTGCCATGTGTATAGTTGGACGTTCTATACTCTTCCTGAATTTGGCTTGTGTATGTGAATGTTGAAATGTGTAAATGTCCTGTATTTTTTTTTTTTTTTTTTTTGTGGTGCCGGGGATCGAACTCAGGGCCTTATGCTTGCAAGGCAAGCACTCTAATCACTGAGCTAAATCCACAGCCCTAAATGTCCTGTATTAAATCTGCTGTCTTGCAAACCGTGGACTCTAGAAAAGTAACTAATACAAGAATTTGTTACCAGATAAATGGGGTCATTGCTGTGACTATACTTGACCGTGTGGTTTAGGAGCCTTTGGAGCTGGCTTGTGGAAGGGAGAAGAACTGGGAAAGGTTTGGAAATGTTGCCTGAAAGAGAAGCTCTGGAAAGCTTTTATGGGTACTGGAAGGGCGATTCTTGTCAGAGCTCAGAAGTCTAGAATGCTGAAAGAAAAGTTGCCGGTACAGACCAGGCTTGGGAGGTTTCTGCTGGGAAGAGGGGCTGAGTTGGTGGTGGGACTCCAGACCATGTGTGTTATGGCTCAGCAGAAAGTTTGTCTGCATTTTGCTCATGTCCAGAGACTTTGCCTGGACAGAGTCTCTGGGACCAAAGTAAGTCCGAAATCTAGCAGTGCAAACATTAAGTTCTGTAGTGACTTTGCTTTGAGAAGAAAGCCCCAGAGCACAGTGTTCCAACAGGGTGGCAGCCTAGGGAAATTGTTCCTTGGGATTTGGATTTGGTTTATAGGCACTTGATCCCTATAGCCAAGAGAGAAGGAAGCCGGGCTACTGCTCCAGCTGGTGGCAGACTTTGTTGTCATCCACATGATGATGGTTTTAGGTGGATGTAGAATGCAAGAGTTGTGGGGTCAGGAAGGCTTCCACCCAGATTTCAGAAGAAGGCCTGGGAGGCCAGGCAGTGTGCACCCGAGAGAGTGGTGTGTGAAGTTGTGAGTGTGAAGCCGAAGGTGCACTGGAGACCCCAGAAGTTTGGAGAAACCCGGAACGCGAGTCATCTGAGGAAACCTGCAAGGAGGGAGGAGAACTAGCCCAAGGGAGAAGCCATGGACACTACCACCGCAGGGAGTGCCGCAGGGGCGGAGCCACTCAAGCCCTTTGGAGTTCAGATTTTGCCCCAGATTGTCTCTGATGATGCACATGGAACTACAGACTTAGTGTTTGCTGCTGGATTTTGGGCTTGCTTTGGTCCCATTCCTTTGTATCCCCCTACTTGTATCTTTTGGAATGGTACTGTGTATCTTGCGCCGTTGTATGTTGGAAGTGTTTAACTCATTTGTACAGGGGCTCACTCTTACAGGTAAGATGTGCCTTAAATCTCAGAGGAGACTTTGGACTTGGAGTTTTCAGCAGTGCTGAAACTGCTGAGACTTTGACAACTCATAGAGACTGACTAAATGCATTTTGCATAAGGGAATGTGTACAGGTCTTTGGGGAACAAGGGGAAGAAGGTTATGATTTGTTTCTAGTGTCCCCCCAAAGTCTCTTGCACTCATAGGTGGGGCTAGATCTAGAGTGTGTGATTATTAAATTAGTCCACTGATCAGTTTGACATAGTTCTGCTGGGATCAGGATATGATTCTAGCATTAAGGGTGGAAGTACTACTCATCCTAAGGTAGGTAACCTGGGTACGAGATAAGAGGCAGAAAGAAGCTGCTTGGGCCCCTTGCTTAACTCGCTGCCTTCTGCCTATTTGCCATGCCACCCTGCCATCTTGCCAGCCATCTATGAATTAAAACCTCTACAAACTATAAGCCAAATGAACCTTTCCCCCTTCAATTGTGGGTGTTGGGTGTTTTGTCCCAGCAATGAAAGAAAAGTAAGACAGTCACAATGTTCCCTTTTAGGTATCTACATGATTTACTTTCTGATTCTTTTTTTTTTTTCAGGTCATCACCCACCTATCATATTTGAGTGACATATTTGTAGATGCCGTCTCTGAAACCTTGCCTAAAACGTAAGCATGTCCCTGTTCTTTTTGCTTTTTTGCTTAATTTTCATGCCTAGTATCTGTTGTTGTTTAATTTACTTGCTTTTTACTTAACTATCTTTTGTAATAGAATGTAAGCTTCATGAGAATGGGATTTAAATAATGCTATTTTAAATGAATTTAGCATATACACATTTCAATTTGTATAATAGATATGTCATATATATCTTTATTATATCAGAGTGATTGGCACATACTAATTTCTCAATATTTGTTGAATGAATATATATCCAGGGAAATGGTCCTAAAAACAAAGAGGTTAAAATTAGGAAAATTATTCTAAGAAGAATGTAAAACTTTGAGAGAGATTCTCGTATCCTTATCAGTCACATTTCTACTCATTAACATATCTCCAAAATGCTTTAGATGTTTAAAAGTAGCTAAATAATAAAGACATAATAAAGAAATTATATAATTATTGTTAATTCTTAAACTTTGAAACTGGGGTTACGGGAAGAGTTTTGAGGCATCAAAAGAAGCAGGTCAGAAACGTATCTCTTGGGCGGGGTGAGAAGGGGAATCAAAGGAATCGATCATACCCGCTCTGAATTCTACTTCCACACTGGGAAACTGGTGCTAAGGGTTGGTGGGGGCCCTTGTTGAAGGGCTCAGAGACCTTACGTTTATGCTTCCTGAGAGAGAAGGAATGAATTCTTAGCCCTTCTTCACTCTAATCCATTACACTGAGAATTATATGGTAATATATGTCATCACTCTCCAAAGTCTCTGGACTATTCACCAATGATATTACTTGAAATGTGAGCTTGAGGGAGATGTGTGTTTTATAAGATGAATGAAGAGTAAATAGTAAAAATTATAGTCATGTACCTTCTGAATTAAAGAATTGTACAACTGAAAAGGGTGAAGGTAATCAAGTAGCCTTTATGAATTACATAATTGAGTCATCCATTTATTTTTCCTTTGTGCTAGGGACTGTGTTGGACAGTAATAACAAAGGATTAATTTTAAACAGGTAGCTCATTAAGCAATAAAATTCTTCCTGTAATTGGGGCCCACAAGCCTGTAAATGAATAATTACTATATAAAAATATTACAGTGGAGTTTTTCAAAAGGTGCTATGGAAAGCAACAAGAAGAAAATATCCAGTCATAGAAATGTTGTTTGCAGAACCCAGGATGTAACTATGAAAAGCGGGCATGTGAGGAGAAAAGACAGTATTCATAGTTTCATGTATATGTGGAGATTATATATGTAAAACATAATCCATATAAGTGAAAATAAGTTCTTACTATTTTTAATTACTCAAATTGATAGCTGAGTTCATCAGTGAGGCAACATCTTAGTTGAAGATTGTTCTGCAATTAAAAACTGAGTCTGAAGTACCAGATACTGCTTAGGGCCAGCATGTTGATATTACTGGTTTTTGGACGGTAGCTGAAACAATCATTGTGAATGAGATCACTCAGAGTATAGAGAAGGAAGAAAGTTGAAAAATTTTTGAAGAAGGGTGAGTGCAGGAAGAGAAGTCTAGGAACACTGTGTTGGAGAAATATCCGAGAGGTCTAGATTAGAACCAGGAGCCCAACTTTCAATCTCAAGAAGGGAACATTAAAAAAAATTCACAACACTGTCAAATTCCTCATGGCATCAAATGAGATCATTGAAATGAAATATTATTAAAGAAAATATTGCAAGTGACTAATTGATGAACAGACTCAAAATTTTAAAATAGATTTTTTTACTCTTCAAAACATTGGATATATTTATCCAAAAAATAATTCAGGAACTAGAATAAAAACATCAAATATTAAGTTTCCATCGTGGCCTTCCATTTTGTCAGCAAACATACTACCTGGTTTTTATTAGTCAAATAAAGCTGCAAATTTTTTTTTTTTGAGTCTGGTTTGGATGAAGTACACATGATTTCTGGATTTTCAAAATCTACTCTGTAAGGAATAAAACTGTAAGGAAGGTATAACATGGATCCAATTTTAATAGGATCTATTTTTTTCTCCCAGGCCACTTTTTTCTTCCCCTCTTTACTAATGTTTCGGGTGTAGTTTCTCTGGTTTCAAAATCTCACTGGCATATTTTTTGCCTAACTGAACATTATTCTTGTTGTAGGCTTAGATATTTCTAAAGGATCAAACCACGGAGTCTAATAAAATGCAGATAACAGCGTTTTTGCCTATATGGTTCATCCATCGAGTAATGAATGTAAGGTGACATACTAGCGGGCAAGTGGAAGTGTTGCACTGAGAAAGTTAAGGATGCTGGCAGTCGGCAATGTGATTACTGGCTGGGAGAAATGTGGATGAGCTGGTCTATGTCTAATCCTTTTGTGGCTTCCTGTGTGACACACTGTAATGAAAACATCACCACAAATTGTAAGAATTGTCAAAATACACTACCAGAATTTTTTTTTTTGCCCTTGAATTTGCTATCCAAAATGAACAGTGCTCTGCACTATACATATGAGATGCTTGCTTTCCAATGGATTTACACACGAGCAGACCAAGGAGTGTGATAAGGAAGTTAAACCCTTTCCGAAGTCCATGGACCGCGGATCTAGAGCTAGAGGCTAGTTTTTTCTATGTTGGAATAGAAAACTTAGTTGAAAGTCGATAAGTATCACTTATGGAGTTAAATGTCATATTTGCTTTTGAATGCCAGCTATTTGAGTACTGAAGATAGTTGTGCCTTTTCCATATTACCATTATTTAAGAGATTTGGTGAATATGAGGTATAGATCTTTTCTATAAAATTGCTTAAGCATTTAAGTCCTTCTAGAGATGTATGTATTAGTCAATTACTTGGGCCATGTAATGTGGCTGTAAGTTTTTTGAGAAATTAGAAGAGCTTGACAAAATTCCTATTGAAACTACAGTGTTAGCGTAACAATAGATACTGCTAAGTGATGTTCAAAGATTTCTGCCCTTTCCAGAGCTCCAGAAATATGTTCTTTTATCTTCCTAGTTTACAAAGGAGGGTCAGAGACAGGCACAGGAGCAAGACACGGCGTCACAGTTCAAACCCGACAGGCAGACTCAGAGCCCTTGTCCTTACCGCTGACCGAGTGTCTGCCCAGCCCGCCCTCCTGCTGATATGCCACCACAAACCGTATCTTAATCCAGCCATATAACAGTGTAAAACAGGAAACTCTTCCAAGTTTGGAGACAACTTACACTGGGTCTCCTAAAAACGATCCATCGTGAACTAGACTGAATTCCAGATTTCTCACTTCTATTTTAGGCTTGTTATCTATTAACCCACTCACTTTTCAAAGAGAAATTACAATTTTTCTTTTGGAAAAAAAAAGAGATATTATTGTACGATGCGTATCTGTATTTTATTCTGTTTATACACATGTATTTTAGTAGCATTAACATTTCTCTCAAAGACAAATATGAAAATAACCAAACTGTTCTCTGATGCATTAATTCCATGGGTAGCAGCAAGGCAGTTTTAGGGGCCAGAAATAAACTGAAATTTGAAAGCACTCATTTTATAGGTTGTAGCCAAAGACATCAGAAAGGAAGGGCTCTCCCAGAGAGGCATCGCGAGAGCCACCTGCCAGTGTCATCAAGGAAGTAAAATAAACAAGGCGTTTCAATGCTTTTCCTTAAGATTTTGAGATAGTTCAAGAGGACTGATGTCTTTTAAGGGGCCGCTTCTGCTGCTCCTGCACAAAACCTGAAAGACTAAGTCCATTAAACGCATCCTTTATGCCTGCTTAATATGCCCAAAGCACCAGGCAAAACTGGCCAAAGACAAACTCTGCCCTGGTTTTCAAGGCAATATGACAGTAGCATTAATATGAGATGCTATGAGCTGTGACATAAGAAAAGCAAAAGGTAGCATTGCATTCACTCGGTGGGGGGCGGTCAGGGAGTTTTGCAGGGAAACACTTTGCAGGGTGGGCAGAGTCTTAGCAAAGGGGTGACTTTTAAACCTCAAACTGAGAAAGAGAATGGGAAGATGTTTGTATTTTATTTTTTGCCCTAATTTATTAAAACTACAACTGCATTTTCCTCTGCAAGAAAGAGAAACGTAAAGTATTTGTATTTATATAAAATATAAAGTCTTAAATCTAAGGCTTTATATCGATAGGCGTTTTCTTCCTGGGATGTTAAAGAATCGTGTGAGCAGAATCATCTGAAAGAATGTGATGCCATGTGTATAAGTGGGAACTAGAAAAACAAAGCAAAACAGAAACGCAGAACCCAAACAACAACCACCACCCCTCCTTGAGTGTCTAAGTAGTTGGTGTTTTAAGACAAAGTCACTGGTAAGCTGAAAACAGAACCACCTTTGAAGTTTCTTCTATTTTTCTGCTTCTTGAGGCAAGATGATGGATTAT